>JAQZBX010065374.1:0-16317 GCA_029593785.1 Cabassous unicinctus | reverse complement strand
TTATTTTTACAGGTATTGGCTTTCCCCCCCCAATAATTGGTTTCAGGAAAGATAATTATTTGATATATTTACAATGTGAAACATAAAAAGCTGAGCCTCTCTTTCTATTTTCCTTTTCATTCAGTGTCCTTCCAGGAGCAATGGCATTTTCAAAGTAGATAAGATGAACTCTGATTTAGTGATAGCTTGCTTATATGTAACTTAGAAATTCTCAAGATGCATGATGAGGTACCTGAAGCATGATCAGGGATATTACTTCAGGAAAATTCATGTTAGTGAGGAGAGCGTTGCATTTTGAAGACACAAGAAAAAGAAAGTCACTATTAACTTGAATATTTTGGGTGTTAAAATACATGCATTAATATAACCACATTCTAAACCGAGCAAATACATTTTATATTTCAGTGCATTTAAAAAATAAATGTGAATTAAATTAAACTGAACAGATACTTGATAGCCCGTTTGTGCTAAGTTTATGAGACAGTGATTTGCTTTCAAGTGCGAAGCTAATAATATGTTAATAGTGGAGAGTCTACCAGACTACGATAGTTAAATATCATTCATTAGATACCTTCATTCATATTTTAGGTCTAATTGCAATCACATTGTTCTATCGTTCTAGTTTTCTCACTACATGGGCTTGGAAGTCAAACTGACTTGGATCCAATCTTGGCTCAACCACTAACTAGCCTTTAACTGCATTGGATTACTCAGACTTCCTAGGCCTAGACTGGGATAATAAATAATGAGGATGCTTGACTTGAGTGTGTTATTGTTAAAATTATGTGAGGCAATGCCTGTGAAATGCTTAGCATGGTTCCTGGCACATGGTAAGTGCTCAATTAATGTTTGTTTTTATTCCTGTTATCACTAATAATAATGACCTCTGCTAGAAAAGTCAAATAGCTTTAATTACCCATTAAATTCCAAATTATTAGATTCTTGAGTGTGTAATTGTTACAAATCAAATATCACAATTGGGATAAGAAATATAATTCCAGGAAAGACTCAACCAGAAGTAAACGTGTTAATTGTCAATTAAACACACCTACATTTAAACTTGCACATGAAATAAATTTGTAGAGTAAATACAACTGTCAAGTTAATCCAATTACTTTGGCATTTTGAATGTCCTCAATTATTTTAAGTGAAGTAAAACTATCTCTAAATAAATCTCCCATGCGAGGGAACTGATTCAATGATGACTCAAGGGGAAATATAGCATTGCTCCTCACCACAATTAGATATTTTAATATATTTAATTTAAGGACGATTAGTCTACACTCAACTGATTTTACACAATCTGAGACTCCTCTGAGATAGCAAAAATATAGACAAGAAGAATGACCTTTATTTTTCACAGTGAAAAACAGTACACCCTAAAATATTAAAATGTGTCAAATATTAGGGAAAAAATGAGCATAAAGTTCTAATTCATACGTAATCTGAGGGAGAGGATTATGAGACCACTAGTTCTTAATTTCTTCAGTAAAATTGATAAAATAAAAGGAAGCATCTACTTTAACTTATTTTCTTAAATTGTAATAAACAGCTCCTGATATTGGCACTTTAAAATTATACAGTGAAGCCTACAGAAAAATTATAAACTATCTTTCCAGTGTGTACTTCACTGTGGTATGCTTCGGGTGATAATATATAAAGGACAGGTGAGATACTCTTTTGTCCTGTCTGTATTTTTCCTTTTTTCTTGAAAGACTGAATATGTGGCACCATCAAGATCTGGTTTATAATTTAATTGAGCTGAGGTTTACACTCATAACTAAACAATAAAGTTAAAGTAATGAGTTTCAATCACAGGACTGTAGCACATAGTTTAATTTATATAGATAATTAAAATCACCACCCCTACTGTTCTTTCTTTGTACTTGGTGCTGTACTCGCAATATAGCTCTATATTACCAGTTTCTCTTTTCCATTAAAGGAAGACACAGGCTAGGAAAGGGGTGTGTAGAACCATTTTGATGTAATTTACCCACTCCCTTCCAAAGTTGAAGGAATATGCTTAGGCCAAGTGGTTTTAAATTCCAAGTGAAAATTATTCTGATAGTTAAGGGAAGTTTAACAAACTGGCATGTGGGCTGCAACAGAGAACACTACCTCTGTCTTTATGTCTGTTAAAACTTTTCCTCACGTTCAGTAGGATTTTCTTGGTAAACTTGAGTTGCATATCTTTATCTGTTGAGTCACAGAACCCTTTCCGTGGGCAGTAAGCCTCTTTCACTAATCATTTGCAAATTATTATTTAACTGTCAGATCCCCATAGTGGAGTGACAAGTTCTAATTTTATACCAGAAGGAAAAATAAAATCTATAGAGAAATAACTTTTATGCATTTCACTAAAAACAAAAAAACAAAACACAACACAACAAAAAAACATTTCAGATATCATAATCACTACTATGGTGATTGTTATTTATTGGTGAATCACTTCACTAATCCATCCACAGCAACTTGGTGCTTGTTTTATTTTTTTCTTTTAGTTTTCCTTGAGCTCTGCAATGAAAGTTAGAGCTTAGCAACCTGATGTTGTGTGACAGGGTTGAAGGGGAAGCCATTATTACTCATGACACTACTGCCACCATTTGCATGATATCACTTGGGCCAGGCCAGGGACGTGATGCCTACTCATCCTGCGCTGAAGGTACATGGCAGTGACAGGTGCTGAGAGCACTGCAGCAATTCTTGTCCTGGTTTTTATAGAGGTTGGGAATTTTATTCAAAAGATGTATACCCTGCCATATATTTCTAGGTATCTTTGCTGGATCACATTGTCCTTTTAACATTTTATTATACCTACCATACTTTTGATATTGGAAAAGTGCTAGTAAAAATGAGAAATCCTATTTTTTTAAATGAGGAGCAACACATAGAATTGATTCTATATCCTATGACTGATGGGATGCTTACCCTAAAAAAAATTACTTGGGAAGAATACAGTTCAAGAATATGATGGAATTAAAAATAATTTTTTCATTTAATTTCTTGAGAGGTAGATACTATTCTGTGTATCTGAAAGGAAAGCATACATAACAAGATCACAATTAGTTTAGCATTAAAATAGTTGATAGTTGAGTTCTTATATTTAAGGACAACATACAGATATCCAATTACAACTTAAAAAATGCCTCTGGCAATTTGTTTTGCTTTAGTAATATATATTAGGTGTTAACTGACATTTTACATTAGAAAAGTTGTTTAAGTCTGATTACTAATTATGTAAGTAGAGATAGAACTTTCACAAACAAATTGGGATTTATTTAATTCAGACGTGTAAAAAGTAGGCTCAGGAAGACGGATACTTCTCAAACCCAGAAATTCATGTGTAGAAATATCTTCAAATACTATGCAGCAAATACTTTGATGTGCCACTTACGAACGATCCTAAAAACAATCACTTGTATTCTGAGACTAGAAATTAAAGAAGAATTCAATGATGGAAACTGTTAAACTGACAGTTTTAAAGAGTTTTTTTTTTTTTTCCATACTCGCCTTAAAAATGGGATTGGGTACCTGTAGATGGAAGAGAATGCAAGCAACTCTTAGGCATCATTACACCAAATGAATTCTACACCAGCAAATCTGACTCCATTGCTGAGTCTTATTTACTAAAAATAGCCTTAAATATAACTTCAGACATCAGCATATTTGTAACTGGAGGATACTAAATTATTTTCCTTTTATGTAAAATAGTGATATGTGCTTTCTCGTTTTTTTCCCCAGCCTGGATTGAAAACCAACTTGGACAAAGTTAGCTGTTAAAAGCAGTTCTCTCCATGGTAAAGCATAGCAAACCATCTTAGAACAATCATAAAAGTATCTGTGAATAGGCAAAAGGAGTAAGGACAGTTGCATAAAACTTCTTGCATATTTCTCACTGTTCTGACCATATAGTCGTCAATTCAGTTATTGCACGGATTCTGAAAAGCTTTGCTGGAGTGTCCATGCGAAATACTATATGCTACCTAAAAACATGGATATACAAAAAGTGAGCACATTTTCAAAAAGGTAACTCATATCAGAACAAGTCACTGTCATGCTGTCATTTCTGTCTGGAATGTTCTTCTTTTTAATTCCTGCTCATGTTTTAGGCCTGAGCTTCAATAGCAATTCCTTAAAACAGATTTTCCTTGTCCAAGGTCATCAAGATTATGACCTCCTTAATACTTTCTCATCGCTTCCTTCATTTTCCTTTACAGAACCTGTCAAAACTAAAGATCACACATTTTATATGGTTTTTTGATTCATGTCTGCCTTCCTAACTCCATGAAGGCAAAGTCTGTGTCTGTTGTATGCCTCGCTCTAACCCCTTAGGAAATGAGTGTTTTCTGAAAGAATGAATGCATGCCCAGTTTTTACCACTATATAAAACTTCCTAACTCCATAAACATTTTTTTTTTTTAAGGAACAAGTTATTTTTTCTGCCTTTTCATTTCCCATCCTATTTCAATTTTATACTGTACAATAACAAAGGTTGAGTTGACAAAGCAATCCCTTTCATTGTGGACATATGCATCCCTTGTTCTTTGAGGGTCCCTGTGCTTTAACTTTTTAAACTCTAGATGATTAAGTGAGGGATAAGACCATCCCATATTGTCCTCTTCTTGTGTGGAGCCGCAAAAATAAATATGATTGATAGAATAATAGCAGGAATATTACAAACATGTTTTACATTTGACTAATTTGCACATGTTAAAGATTTGATGTAACTAATAATTCATCAATCTTTTCCACATGCAAACCAAAAAAATGATATCAGTTTGAATATCAAACATAATGATACTAAAGCAACTTTCGATCATCACTAAGAAAATGATAACATCAGTTTGAAAATCAAACATAATGATACTAAGGCAGCAGTCAATCATCCATGCTAATGGAATTGATACAATTCATCCCCACCAATAAACAAAAAGCCTCACTTTACCCCAATTTATTTTCTTCTTTAACCCATTCTGAGATCTGTTAACAGTTGGAAAGAGCACAACTGCCTCTTCCTGTTTTGCCTCTGCCCAGCCCCTTTGAATGGTGGTAACTAAAAGTACCCTCATGACCTTTCAGAAAAAGGTGAGGAGGAGGAGGAGGAGGATGAGGAGGAGGGGGAGGAGGGGGAGGAGGAGGAGGAATGGACAACTCAGGAGAATGATATTATTCCCTTAATATTCCATGGGGAATTATATTTAGGGAGAAATTCTGAACTAAGTAGCATAAGCTTGCCAATAACAGGAAAGGTAAAGCAATGGCAATAATTCTGGCTCAAAAACAGACAACTGATCTCCATCCTATTTAGAGGCATAACAAAGTTCAGTGGAGTTGTCAGACTTTCATGTACAGTCTCCATCCTCACAGCTAACCAGCTCTTCATGGTCGTCCACCTCCAAGTGGTTAAAGCAGTATTTCTTTCAGTGAGATGCATGTAATTTTTCATTATATGGTTTCAAATCAAGCTCCAGTCTTGGAAAACAGAAACAGAAAATCAACATTATGAAGTATTATAGATTTTGCATGTCTAAACAGCTGTGATGAATTAGTCACAGTTACAATGAACTGTAGGAAAAATCTACAGGCAATATATTGCTTTTGCAAGTTTTATATTAAAGTAAAAGAAAACCCTCAAGTAATATTATATAATAAATTATTGTAACAGTGGTTGGCAGTGGGAGTAATTTAAATAAGATTAATTTAACAGCCTTTAAATATCAATAAGTAATAAATATCTTCATGCATGGGGGTCCACATTTCACTTTATTTAGAAATAATGAATAATACCAGTTGCCTAATATAACCCTAATAACAGAATAGTAACTCTCTGTACTTTAACAATTTTCATTAGAAATCAAGTATTGCTATCATTTGACATTAGGCATGCAAAAGATGAGATAGATCTATGAAGAAGTTCCAAAATTGAGGGAATTGTGGGAAGATGGCAGAGCAGGAAGCTCCAGAAACCAGTCCCTCCACCAGAACAACTAGTAAACAAGAAGGAACTATCTGAATCAACTATTTCAAAACTTCAGAGTCCAGTAGAACACTGTACAGCATCCAGGGAAGAGTAGGAAAAAGAGACTGGCAAATTATGGCAAATACCAATAAATTGCTCTAAGAGGCAGTGACCACTGTCCAGCCCCTGCTCTCACAGCAGGCAGCAGTGGAGTCCATCCCCTGTTGTAAATTGCTGTTCCCAGAGAAAGGCATAAAAGTCTACTTCACTAAGATTGGGGGATGGGGTGGAGAACTGGCCTATTGCTGATTGCTGATCACCAAATACAGCTTTTGATTAGCAACTTTGGATAGCTGGGGGCCTGGCTTTGAAGGTGGCTCTTGTTCCAACTTGCTCGGGACAAAGGTGGTAGAGGAGAATTTAAGACTGTATGATTCCTCAGAGCTGTGGAGGAGAGCTGAAGGGCTGCTTTGGCTGCAGGGATCAAGTGAAAAAGGCTCAGCTTTGAAATACAGTGGAAGAAGCTCCTGGCACACTTCCTGGCCTTCCCTCATCCCTACCCCAGGACAGCACTTATCCTGCTAGAGCTTTCCTTTTGTCTCTGGCCTTGTTCTGGCTAGGAAAGACTGACCTGACATGGGAAACTCCTCTCCAGAATGCTTACCTCCCCTCATCATTTGCTCTCTAAACAAAAGCAGCTTGAGACAACAAAGGCAATGTAAGAAACAATTGAGGGGAATGGCCTTGAGCAAAGGGTTACCTGCTTTAAATGCTACAGTAGAAGACCTGGGAGAAGGAGAAGATCTGTTTCCAGGGAAGTAGAGGGGACATTCAAACTCTTGTAAACAGGGTTACTAGTGAGTAATGACCAAGGACAAGAAAAGACAGTGAGGATCCTGCACTTGGCATTCGCCTTGGTATGACCTACCTGATAGGAGAGCTGAACTCTGATGGAGGGCATCAGCCAAGACAAAACCAGTTTGCAAAGATGGTGAAAGGTGTTTTTTGCTTATAGTTGTTTGGTTTTGTTAGCACCTGTCACTCAAGAAAATCTCTGTCATATCACCAGTTGGTTTCAAACTTAAGAAATGGACATATCAGGGAGTAATCCCAGAGTTGACATTTTAAAATATTACAATGTAAAGCATGTAAAAAAAGATGAAAAGACAAACAGAAAAACAGGTAATTATGGCCTATCCAATAGGAAGAGGATAAAAATCCAGAGAACATCAATGAAGAACACCAAATAGTGGACATAACAGACAAAAACTTTTCAAAAGCGATCTTCAATGTGCTCAGTGAGATGAAGGAAAATATAGAGAAAGAAATAAAAGATATCAGGAAAGCAATGAATGAACAATATGAGAATCTAAATAAAGAGATAGAAATTTTCAAAAGGAATCAAACAGAGCTACTGGAGTTAAAGACCACAATAACTGAAATGAAAAATTCCCAAGAGGGTTTCAACAGCAAATTGGAACTAGCAGAAGAAATAATCAGCAAACTAGAAGACAAGACAATTAAAATGAGCTAAGCTGAGGAACAGACAGAAAAAAAGAGAGTTATAAAAAGCAAAATTATAGCCTAAGAGCACTCAGGGACACCATCAAGCATACCAATATATGCATTATGGTAACACCAAGAGGAAAAGAAAGAGAGAAAGGTATAGAAGAAATAACAGAAAACTTCCCCAACTTATCAAAAGACATGAATCTGTGCATCCAAGAATCTCAGAGAATACCAAATAGGAAAGGATGGAAGAAAAATATGCCCTGTCACATACTACAAAGAAAAGGAGAGAGTTCTGGAGTTCTAAAAGCTGCAAGAGAGATGCACCCTGTTACGTACAAGGGTGTCTCAGTTAGATTAAGTGCTTTCTCATTAGAAATAATAGACACAAGAAGGCAATGAGTTGAAATATTTAAAGTGCTAAAAGAAAACAATTTCCAACCAAGAACTTAATATCTGGCAAAACATTATTTCAAAAATATGGAAGAGATTAAGACATTCCCAGGTTAAAAAAAAAAAAGCTGAGGGCGTTTATCACCAGTAGAAACTACCTACAAGCAATGCTAGCAGTGGTTCTTCAGACTGAAAGGTAAGGACACTAGACAGTGGTTAATAGCAGCATAAAGTAATAAAGACCTCTAGTAAATTTTGAAATTTTGGCTAATTACAAATGCCAGTACTATTGTATTGAATTTTTTCGGGTTATGCAATTCCACTTCTTATCCCCTACAGATGCTAAAATACAAATGCATAAAAGGTAATTATGGTTTTGGACACACAATGTATGAAGATATAACTGGTAACAATTACAAAAAATGTGGCGGGACAGAGAGGTATAGGAACAGTGTGTGTGTGTATGCTCTTAAAGTCAAGGTGGTATCAAATAAAATATGATTGTTATATATTTATTAATCCTATGGTAACCACAAGGAATATATAAAAAAATATACTCATATAGAAATGAGAAGGGACTCAATATGGTACAATTTAAAAAATCAAATGAAAATGAAAGTAGGCATTAATGGAAGAACTGAGGGACAAAAAGCTGTATCTTACAAGGCTAAATATAGCAAAATGGCAGAAGAAAGTACTGCATTATCAGTTGTGACTTTAAATATAAATTGATTAAACTCTTCAGCAAAAGACAAAGATTGGCAGAATGACTAAAAAGCACGACCCTTATATGCTGTCCACAAGAGATACACCTTAAATTCAAAGACATAAGTAGGTTGAAAGCAAAAGGATGACTATACATATATATATGTATGTATGCAATTATTAAACAAAAGAGAGCTGGAGTAGTTATACTAATATCAGAAAATATAGACTTAAAGTCAAAAACTGTTACAAAGGACAAAGATGGTCATTTATACTGATAAAGTGGTCAATTCAACAAGAAGGCATAACAATTATAAATATAAATGCAACTAACAGCAGAACTCTAAAATATATTAAACAAATTCTGACAGATTAGAAGGGAGACAGACAGTTTCATATTAATAATAGGATGTTTTAATGCATCACCCTCAATAACAGATACAACATCTAGACAGAAGTTCAATAAGGAAATAGAAGATTTGAACGATACTCTAAACTAATGAGACCTAACAGACATATATAGAACAACTCACCCAACAACAAGAATACATATTTTTCTTAAGTGCACATGGATCAATCCTCGGGATAGACCATATATCTTAGGTGACAAAACAGGTCTCATAAATTGAAAAATATTGACATCACACAATGAAGCTAGAAATCCATGAGAGGGAGAAATGGAAAAGACACAAATATTGAATTTAAACATTGAACTCTTATACAAGAAATGGGTTAAAGAGGAAATCACAAGAGAAATTAGGAAATATCTTGAAGCAAATGAAAACAAATATACAATATAACAAAATTTGTGGATGCAGCAAAAGCAGGGCTGAGAGGGAAATTTATAGCTTTACATGCTTACATTACAAAAGAAGAAAGAGTTAATCACAGACCTAACTCAAAACTGTAAGAACTAGAAAAAGAAGAGCAAAGTAAACCCAATGCAAGCAGAAGGAATGATATAATGGAGAGTAGAGCAAAGATAAATGAAACAGAAAATTTAAAAAAATAGAATCAACAAAACCAAAAGTCAGTTCTTTCAAAAGATCAATAAAATCGATAAACCTTTAGCTAAGCTAATGAATAAAAGAGAGGGGACACAAATGACTAAAGTCAGAAATGAAAACATTACTGTTTACTCAATTGAAATAAAAAGGACTATTAGAGGATACTATGTACAACCACATGCTGACTAATTAGATAACCTAGATGAATTGGACACATTCCTAGAAACAAATTACCTACATTGACTCAAGAAGAAATAGAATATCTTAATAAACCAATAACTAGTAAAGAGATTGAATCAGCAATCAAAAAGCCTCCCAATAAAGAAAAACCCAGGATTGGATGGCTTCATAAGGGAATTTTACCAAAAATTGACACAAATCATGCTCAAACATTTCCAAAAAATTGAAGAGGAAGGAATGCTCCCCTCTTTCTTTTATGAGGCCAACATCACCCACTTACCAAAGCCACACAAAGATACCACAGGAAAAGAATATTACAGCTCAATATCTCTAATGAATATAGATGCTAAAATCCTCATCAAAATATCTCTTCTGAATGTAACAGCACATTAAAATTATACAACATGATCAAGTGAGATTTATTGCAGGTATGCAAGGATAGTTCAACATAAATTCACTTAATATAATACACCATATTAACAGGATGAAGGAAAGAAAAAACACAACAACACATGATCATCTCAACTGACACAGGCATTTGACAAAATCCATCATATTTGATAAACCATTCAGAAAATTAGGAATAGAAGGAAATTTCCTCAACATGGTAAAGAGCATATATTAAAAGCACAGCTAACATTCTATTTAAAGGTGATAGACTAAATGCTTTCCCTTAAGATCAGGAATAAGACAAGCATGTCTAATGTCACAACTGTTATTCAACATGGTATTGGAAGTGCTATCCATAGCAAATAGGCTAGAAATAGACAAAAAAGGCATTCAACTTGGAAAAGAAGAAGTGAAACTTTCCCTATTTGTAGATGACATGATCCTTTATATAGGATATCCTGAAAAATACACAACAAAGCTTCTAGAGCTAATAAATGAATTCAGCAAAGTGGTGAGGTAGAAGATCAATACCCCAAAACCTTTAGTGTTTCTATACACTAGGAATGAAGAAGAAATCAAGAAAAAATTTCATTTACAATAGCAACAAAAATAATCAAATATCTAGGAATAAATATCTAACCAAGGATGTAAAGTACTTGTACACAGATAACTTCAAATCATTGCTAAAAGAAATCAAAGATGACTTAAATAAACAGAAGGAGATTCCATGTTAATGGGTCGGAAGACTAGGTATTGTCAAGATATAAATTCTACTCAAAGAGTTTACAGGTTCAGTGCAATCCCAATCAGATTTCCAACAAGCTTCTTTGTAGAAATGGGAAAAACAATCTTCAAATTTATGTGGAAAGGAATGGCAAGGGGCCCCAAAGAGCCAAAGCCATCTTGAAAAAGAAAAACAAAATTCGAGGACTCATATTTCCTAATCTTAAAACTTATTACAAAACCATAGTAAATATCAAAACAGCATGGTGCTAGCACAAGGACAGACATATAGACCAATGAAATAGAATCGAGAGTTCAGAAATCAACCCTCAAATTTATGGCTGATTTTTTATGAAGAAGCAAAGGCCACTCAATTGGAAAAGAATAGCTTCTTTAACAAATGGTGCTGGGGAAACTATTTCATTTGCAAAAAAAAAGGAGAAGAAGATGGAGGACTCATACCTCACACCATATAGAAAAATCATCTAAAAATGGATCAAAGAACTAAATATAAGAGCCAGAACTATAAAACACCTAGAAGAAACATAAGGAAGCATTTTCAGGACCTTGTGTTAGGTGATAGTTTCTTAGATATCACACCCAAAGCACAAGCAACAGAAGAAGAAAAAGATAAATGGGACCTCAACAAAATTAAACCTTTTGGGCATCAATGGATTTTATCATGAAAGTAAAATTACAGCCTACATAATGGGATAAAATATTTGGAAACTACACATCCAATAAAGGTTTAATATTCAGAATATATAAAAAAATCCTTCAACTTAACAACATAAAGTCACACAGACCCATTAAAAAATCAGCAATAGACTTGAGTAGACATTTCCCCAAAGAAGCTATACAAAAGGTCAAAAGGCACATGAAAAAATGGTCAACATCATTAGGGAAATGCAAATCAAAACCACAATGAGATACCATTTCACAGTCCCTACAATGGTTACTATTAAATAAAAACAGAAAATTACAAGTCCTGGAGAGGATGTGGAGAAATGAGAACACTCATTCATTGCTGGTGGCAATGTAAAATGGTGTAGCTCCTGTGGAAGACTGTTTGGCAGTTCTTCAGAGAGTTAAGAATAGAATTATCTACTGAATCGGCAATCCCACTTCTGGGTATATACCCAAAAAAATTGAAAGCAGGGACACAGACAGATATTTACACACTGATGTTCATAGAGGCATTAGTCACAATTGCCCAAAGATGGAAGCAACCCAAGTGTCCATCAACTGATGAATGGATAAACAAAATGTGGTGTATACATACATAGATATTATTCAGCCATAAAAAGGAATGGAATTCTGATACATGCAACAACATGGATGAAATTTCAAGTCATCATGTTGAGTGAAATAAGCCAGACACAGAATGACAGATATTGAATGATCTCACTGATAAGAAATAATCAGAATAAGTAAACTCACAGAGTCACAATCTACAATATAGGTTACTAGGGGATGGGGTAGAGGTAGGGAATGTGGAGTCATGGCTTAAAATGTACAGAATTTCTATTTGGGACAATGGAAAATTTTGGTAATGGATGACTGTGATAGTAGCACAACATTTTGAATGTAATTATATACATAATTATATAACACTGAATTATATATTTGAATGTGATTAAAAGTAGAAATTTTAGGTTGTATATATGTTACTAGAATAAATAAAGAAAAAAGAAAATTATGAAACTGATCAAACAGTGAACCCTAAATAAAACCATGGACTATAGTGAATAGTACAATTATAAAAATGTGCTTTCATCAATTATAACAAATATACCAAACCAATGCAAGTTGTTAATAACAGGATGGTATATGAAAATTCTGTATTTTATGTGTGATTTTTCTGTAAACCCACAACCTCTCTAATAAAAAATAAGTTAGTAAGAAAATAATATCAGGAATTTGATGCCAATAAGACTGTAAACTTTGGTGAAAAAAAATCGACTGCTATTGTAAAAAAAGAAATTCCCAAATTAACTTTGCAAATGAAAAACAAAATGACCCCAAGCACTACACTTAATCCTGTGATCAAATTTACTGCCCCTATATTTGCGTTAACTCTAATGTGAAGTGTGTGTCATGCCTGAGATATCTGGAATTTGATAGTTAGATTCTGGTATCTCAGATAATTCATTACACAGTTTCCCAAGTTCCTTATTTCCAAATACCAAAAGAACGGTAAAGGGTGAGAGTGTTATTCTATTGGCACACAACATTTGGATTAGCTTTCAAATTGTCATCATCACCCTTATCTCCTCTTCTTCTTTCTGTGCTCCCCCATGCCATTTTTTACTACATTATATCTCCCATTCACCTACCCATTCACCCACATACACCTGAACTTCCACTGAGGCTCTGCCTAACATCGATTTGTTAAGTCAGAAAAAGGAGATGCAAAACTGCATATATGTATGTTCTTAATGTTTTTTCATTATGTTCTTTCAATTAAAATAGTAAAGATTCTTTATTGTGGAATATTGAATTATTAATTGTTTTTTTTTTGTTTTTTTTTTTTTACTGTTTTCCAAATTCCCCTCAACAGAATGTATTATTTCAATTAGTAAAAATAATAATATATTAGCCCCAAAATTATTTTTAAGCTTATATTAGCCATGTCCCCTGCCTGGAAGAATTTCTGAAAATCAGAGTTTTAAATATCCTCCATAAAAATGCATGCATTAATTAATGTTTATTGATTTGGGGCATAGAAAGGATTAAAGATGAGTTGGTAGGTTGTTCATCTGCATAAATCAGACAGCTGGGAATTTGATCAGAAGAGGAAAAAGAAGAATATTCTCTTTGGAGAAAAAAACCATGCAGTTGAAATAAAAGGAAGCTAAACAGCTTTAGTGACCAAGCCCACAGGAGCTGGGCTTCATGAGGAATTTAAACAGATCCTCCAAATCTGAGGAGGGGAGGTTTGCTTCATTGATTTATCAAATTAAAGAAGGTGAAGTTTAACATCTAGAACAGTACAATTAACCCAATAAATAAAATATAATCCATATAGAAATAAGAGATTAAATTTATATTGGAAATTTTTAAAGCTCCTTATTTCTTAGATGACAAATTATGTGCTAATATTATCTCCCATGCTTAAAACAGTCGTTCTCAAAAGTTGTATGCACAGATTCTTCTGGAAGGTTGTTAAAAATGCAGATCTCTGTTCATGCTCAGACAGTTTGATGTGTTCGGTTTTGGAACAGACATAGGAATATGCATTTTTAAAATATGAATCCCCACCTGAAACTAATATAATATTTATGGACCACACTTTGTAAAACACTGATCCCACTGGGGATTCAGGGATTTAGACTAAAATCAACCATTCAAGCAGTATATTTTTCTAGTCCAATATTCTTAGACCTCTTGAAAAAAAGTAAAATCCCTTAACCATCCAAAACGTGGTGTTCTATTGTAACTAAATACTCCATTATAGACAGTGATATAGAAAAGTATGTTGGGAGGAACTCAGCAAAGATTTGAAAATAACCAAGCTTTCCTGCATATTGTTTGTCCAATGAATATTAAAAGTTGTAGTTGAGTGAAATAGCAGTTAAAGAAAATGAAGCAAATAAATAGAGTGCAAAAAGTATAATCTGAAAATGGCATTTTATTTGTATCGTAAGTATATAATACATTTATCTTTCATTAAATTGTTGCATGCTGTTTTCTTGCACCTATTCATCCTATTAGCTCCTGATTCACAATTTGTCTCCTTATAATTCTGGCTCTTAAACAAAACAAAACAGAACAAAACAAAACCAAAAAAAAACACAAGGAAATCGGTCACTCAAGTTCGTGCATCACAGGATGATTTACTCAGCTCAAATAAGTCAGTCGAATCCTTAATATGGTCACAGCACACTACAGTTATCACAAACTCTACCCTGTCTTGGATAAATACATGCATGGACAGATTACAAGTGAAAACTGGTCAGAGTTCACTTCAAAAATGAAGTATTTCTAGCTCATCTTAACCATGCCAAAAATATGTAAGGTAAGCAAGATGAACTAGTACTTTTTTATTTTTCATGTTTGCTTCCAAATTCTCTAATATCTTTGTGAAGAGTCAAGTTTAGAAAAATAGTTCCTTTTTAGGAGTGTGGCAATGACAAGCAAAATACAGCAAAAATCTAGCTTTCTCTTATATAATTCCACTACACCTCATTTTCCTGTCTTTTCCCAGGACTTCTGTTGCTGTAACTAGTTGATTGATTCAACAAAAATTTCTATGAAACTGCCACTCAAAACCAGAATAAGGCAGGGGCATGACAAAGTCCAGCTATCTATAGTGTCCTCCTATCTTCGTTAGGAAGGAAATGGGAAAGAAGGGAACAAATGAGTTAAGGAGTCCTCACATTGTCTCCATCTGTATTAGGGCAGCAAAAGAGCTCCCACCATTGATCCTAACCGCAGGGTGAAGGAACAAGGAGATGGAAGAAAGATTTGGGTAGTGAGAAGTCAATACAGAGAATAAGATGAAATATGAAAACATACTGAACTTAAGCCATTGACCACTAATAAATCACACATTGAGCCAGCTTGTGAATGTGTCTACACAAAGCTGAATAGCAATATAAACAGTAGTCACTGCAGGAAAGGCTCACTGAAAACGTGTCTGATTGCGTGTCCATCACACCATATGATCACCTGACACTGCTCAAATGGTGCTGGTTGCCAAGGTTAAGAAGACAGGCAGAAGTGAAGGATGCAGTCCCTGGCCTCAGGGAGCTCACATTGTAGCCTGAAGTGAGCGGGGTACCAATGCTGATCATGTCACTTTACATTAAGGCCATCTCACAGAGACCCCCAGCCAAGTGCAATGGGAACCCAAAAGACAAATGATTGCTTCTGACTTAGGAGGCCAGAGAAGGCTTCTGAGGGCAGAAGAGGTCACATGATTGGGAATGAGAAGGACAAGTAAGAATAAGTAAGGCAAAAAGAAAATAAGGACAGTCCAGATAGCAGGAGACACTTGACCCAAGGCACCTGTGCACGGAAGTGAGCAGCATGTTTTAAAAAATTATTTGTGTGACTACTGTTGGTAGCCTCTCTGTGGATTAAAATGACAGGAAAGAGAAATAGAAGTTTCTTGAATTTCCATGAAGGTTCTTGTGTAGCTGCTATGCTAAAAGGGTATGGAGTTAAATCTGTAGTGATAGGAGCTTCTAAAGCTCTAGAAAAAAATAAGTAGTTGTGAACTTTGGAGAAAGTTTAGGAGACACCTTTGGGGCCAGCCAGTATTTTTGCTTCTGTCCAATAGTTTACTTTCTTCTTTTGAGGATCTATCTCTTCCCTCTTCCACCCTGGACCCAGAGTTGGTGGCGCTGGTCACTCAAATGCCTGTTGCATCTCACCACACTCTTGGAGGATTCCTTTTTCTTCCAGAACCTGCCACTCACTTTCTTTTTTTTTTTTTAAGATTGATTG
>JAQZBX010065373.1:0-16319 GCA_029593785.1 Cabassous unicinctus | reverse complement strand
ATTATTGATGGAAGAAATTTGAAATATATTAGCTCTGGGCTGATACTGGAAGTTCCCTACATAAAATGGGAGTTGGCAAGAAAGTGGCTAACTGCCACACTGCTTGGGTTTGAATCCACAGGTCTGCAGTACTCTACTGACAATCAGTTTGTACAACGGCTCAGAGAACTGCAGGACTCGGCCGCCACAGAGAAGATTCCCTTGATTCCGTCCACCCCAGAAGAGATGAGTGAAATGCTCCAGCTGTGCTCCTATGTCCGCTTCAAGGTGCCCCAGCAGGTAACATGGTCTTGGTAACAATGTGCCTGTCCGCGGCTAAATGCCAGAACGGCTGGCTCAGGTGGCAAGTACCAGCCCCCTTTCTTCATTCCCTCCTTAATCTACTCGCTGACTCCATGTACTCATTTATTCATTATTCAGGCATCAGGCACCAAACAGGGCACAGTGATGAATAAATAAGGCAGAGAAGGTCCCTGGGAACAAGCAAACAAATAATACAAATAGTCATGAGTTTTATAGAGGGAATGATTGAAACCAGGGGGTGGAGGAAGCTTTGATAGGCCTCTTTGAGGGCACAGTGTTTGCAGAGGTGGAAAAAACAAAGGCAAGTTCAAGTTGCTGGAAGGAGGAGGCAAGAGGGATAGATGCGTGGGTGCAAAATAGATGGATGGATGGATGGATGGCTGGCTGGGTGAACAAAGAAGATGGCCGATGCTGAGCAGAGCGGAGCTCAACAACTTGCCATTGGTCTCACCTTTAGGCATCCACTTCCAGAACTGGTTTAGCCCATAGGCTTGGTCTAGCCATGGCTGCATCTTCCCCACTTCAGCCAGTGCATTTCAGGGGTTCACACCCATTCCAGGGAGTTGAGAAGACTGATGGTTGCCTAATGTGAGCCCTGTATTCCACCTCAAGAGCCTGAAGGCAGGAGGAAGAGGGGTGTGTGCCTTCTGGAATCAGCCCCCTCTGAGGGTCAGGAACCCCAGCTCCAGGAGCTCTGGCCTGCCCACATTTGTGTAGCCTTCACCAGCCTCCGCAGGGAAGGCGGAGAGCTCAGGTGATAAACGGGACGACAGAATGCTTCCTAGAATTTTCTCAATAGTTTATTTCTTCATTGTTTAAGAGGCCCATCATCCCCAGTGGCTTAATTAATTTTAAAAAAAGTTGACCTTTTCTGCATTTGGATATTACTGAATAATTATTTGATATTATTTTCCTCCTGCTTGTGTCTTAGGCTAAACAGAATGTCTCACAATAAAGGGACTGTTAGGCCATGTCGGGTGTTTGTGACATGCTGTAGTAGAACCTTTGGCTTCACAATATTATCCAAGTTCCTTCCTTACTTTAAAAAAAAAAAAAAAAAAAAAAAAAAAGCAGCAGCCTCTTATGAACCTAACTCCCAGTTGCATTGTATAATGCAAAGTGCGAATTTTAGGAGGAGCAGGCCCTAAAATCCTTAACCACGCAATACGTTGCTGGACTTTACTTCCACTCCTTGTTCTGGAGCTTGAGAGGCCGAGGAATTGGGTCTTCCCTTGCTTTCTAATTCTGGGTTATTTATTCTTAGATCCTGCAAGGCCTGGTCGATGTCCGCATCCCTCATAACGCCTTCTACCGAAAGTGTAAGTTATATGTAAGCCTTGGTGGATAGCTGGCTTTTATTTCCCAAATTTCTGAGACTGCCTGTGTTTTTTTGGGCCCCTAAAGAGAGAGAATGGTGGCCTGGACTTGACTGTCCCTGTCCTCCACAGTGGTGTCCATGGGCACAGCCCAGTGTGCACTCATGCTATCTTCCTTTTTTGAAAAGTGTTTCTGGAAATCGTCAATGAGAAGTCGAGATACTCTCTCCACCAGAACATGGACAAGATCAAGGTGCCGACGCAGATCATCTGGGGGAAACAAGACCAGGTATTGACACAGCTCATAGCTGCCAGTGCTAGTTATGCAGGCCTCAGAGGAAGAGCGAGTGGTCATTTATGACTTGAGACTCGCTGGCTGATTTCTATTTTCAGGAAGCGGTGGAATAAGCCTGTGTCAGGTGCCAGTGTTTATGGGGAGCAGAGTTCTGGGAGCTGAGAGCAACAACCTTGGTGTTTTAAAACAAAAGACCATTTTAAATCGTTTTCAAAATTATGTTTATCCAGGTTATATAGTCGTACGGAAAATCAAAAGACTACAAAAGGGTTTATAATGAAAATTTGGTCTCCTTCACATCCCAGATCCCAATTCCTACTTCCTCGAGGTAACTTGAAAAATACCATCTTGTGTATTTTTCTTAAATTTTCTATGCTAGGGGTTGGCAAACGTTTTCCAGAAAGGGCCAGATAGTAAATGTTTTCAGCTTTGGAGGGGCATGTGGTCTCTGTTGCAGCTACTCCATTCTGCCACTGTGGCCCAACGGCAGCCACAGGCAGTGCAGGCAAAGCAGGTGTAGGCAGGTTCCAAGTCAGGCAGTGTGCCAGCGTGGGCTGCCCCTACTCTAAGCGCACGTCTGTGCAGATATGCACATACGTAAGTTTCCCAAGCAAGCTGTGTACACTGTCTGGCACCTTACTTCATCCACTTAAATGTGTATCTTGGACACCATATCAGCCCATACACATAAACTCATTCTATTTTTTAAAAATAGTATATTTTGAAATAATTTCAGACTTAAAAATTGTAATACAGAGTCCTCCCATATACCCTCTGCCTAAATCCATCCATTTTATTGAGGTATAATTTACATATCATAAAATTCACCCAGTTGTGCCACTGTCACCACAGCCCAGTTGTAGAACACTCTGTCACCCCAATAAGTTCCCTCTTGCCCGTCTGCAGTCAGTTACCTCCTTCACCCAGCCCCATGCAACCACTGCCCTGTTTTCTGTTTCTATAGTTTTGCCTTTTCTAGAAATCTATAAATGTGACATACAGCACGTATTCTTTGTATCTGGCTTCTTTCACTCAGCATAATGTCTTTGAGGTTCAGCTGCGTTGCTGCGTATATCAAAAGCGTATTCCTTTTTATTGCTGTGTGTTCCGTGGCATGTGTGTATCATATTTTACTTATTACTAGTTTTTAGCATTTTGACACATTGGCTTTATCATGTTCATCTATCTAGAAATATTTATTTTTGGACCAGTGGGAGTAGGCTGCTTCTGTTACGCCTTTTTGCTCCTAATATTTCAAGTGTATTTATGTTGAACAAGAATATCTCCCACATAGCCCTAGCACATGACCACATTCAGGAAGTTTAACACTAACTTACCAGTCCATGTTCCAATGTTTCAATAATGTCCTACGTGGCATCCTCTCCCCCCTCCTCCTTCTGCCCTGACCAGGAGCCAATCCAGGGTCACGCAGCATGTATTAAGTCTCTTGAGGCCCTTTAGTAAGACATGGTCCCTCAGTCTGTCTTGGTCCTTCATGACATTGACATCTTTGGCCAGTTATTTTACGAAATGTTCTTCAGTTTGAGTTTGCTGTTTCCTCATGTATAAAGCCAGGTTCTTTATCCCTGACCAGAGCCTCTCATAAGGGATAAGGAATTGCATCTGCAGGCATGCATGGTCCTGCTGCCCCTCACTGGCGATGTTGGTATGTTAGTTTTGATGACCCAGTCAAGTGTTGTCTGATTTCTTCACTGTAGAGTTTCTTTTTCTCCCCTTGCAGCTAATAAGCAGTCTCTGGGGAGCCACTTTGAAACCCTGCAATATCCTGCACCTCAACACCCCCCCACCCCCAGTGTAGCATCGCTGGATGATTCTTGCCCAAAACAGCCTTTACTTCATTCCTTTTAAGAGCTGCGTGGTATTCCATTATATGGCTCTGCCATGATTTATTTAATTAGCCCCCTACCAATGGCCATTTAGGTGGTTTCCACTCTTTTGTTATTAAATAGAACTTCCATGACGTCATTATAGCATGTGGAGTGTGTGCTCTTATCTGGAGGGTAAATTCCTAAACGTGGAATCACGGGTCAAAGGGCATGTGTGTTTTAAATTTTAGTAGGTTTTGTCAAATGGCCTTCCAGAGCGATACTGAGGATTTACGCCACCCTCCCCCGGCCCCCCACCGCTCCTTTTTTGTTGGCTGCTGTTCTTTAGAAGTCATATCTTACTCAAATTTCTTTCCAAAGTTCCAAGGCAAGAGGAGGCCATGAGAAAGGAGCCTTTATAAGCCCACAGGCCGGCAGACTGCAGTGTTTACTGAAGGATGTGCAGGATCTGGTGCTCTTGAACGCTGGAGAAAGGGAAATTAGAGAGACTCTCCCATTGAGATGGCTCCCCTGCGGCCTCTGGGGCGAAAGCCACCCCCGTGAGCCCTGCCTTGGCAGGCTGGGGACCACAGCAGCGTCTGCCGGCGAAAGCAGCGGGCAGCCCAGGAGGAGAGCCCGTGGGGAGACATTAGTCCTGCGTCCCCCGGCACCGGGGAGGGAGGGGTACGCGGCCCTCTCTCATCAGCTGGGCTTGGCCGAGGACGCACAGAATATGGACGTGGAGAGGAAGGAGCCTCCTCTGGTCCCTTCAGCAGCAGCCAAGGGGCTGAAAGAAGCTTTGTGTGTGCCTCGTCGGAGGAGTCTGACCCAGGCCAGGCCAGCAGGGAGCTGTTCAACCAGAAACCAGAGCCAGAACTTTGAAGGCCTTTCTTTTTTTTTAAGGATTTATTTTATTTACTTATCCCCCCTGCCTCCCTGCTTCATTGTTTTGTGTTGCCATCTGCTCTCTGTGTATGTTTGTTTTGTGCTCTCTGTGTCTGCTCATCTTCTCTTTAGGAGGCACCGGGAACCGAACCTGGGACCTCCCATGTGGGAGACAGGTGCTCAATCACTTGAGCCACCTCAGCTCCTTACTTTGTTGTATCTCTCATTGTGTTTCCTCTTTGTGCCTCTGTTGCGTCATCTTGTCACGCCAGCCTGTCACGCCAGCCGTCTTGCTCATCTTCTCTAGGAGGCACCAGGAACCGAACCCAGGACCTCCTATGTGGTAGGCAGGAGCTCAATTGCTTGAGCCACATCTGCTTCCCTTGAAGGTCTTTCTTATTTCTAAAAATCTCGGGGGACAGATGTGGGTCAAATGGTTGGGCGTCCCTCTCCCATATGGAGGGACCTGGGTTTGATCCCCGGGACCTCCTGGTGAAAAAAAAAAACAAAAAACAACAATGATAAAAATCCCAAAGGTGATTTGGGGCTCTCAGGGGCCAAGAGGGACAGACGGGAACCCACTGTTCTGTGTAGATAGTGCAATAGTGAGAGCACTGGCCTTGGAGTCTGAAAGTCTGGGTTCCAGCCCTGCTGTTGACCTTTATCAGCCATATTGACCTTGAGCAAGCCACTCAGCCCCTCCAAATCAAGTTTTGTCTTCTACTACTGGGATTATTGTGAGGCTGAAATGAGATTATAGATGAAAATAATCTTTTTCCAGTTTTCAAAAAACTATTTGTTCCACATGTTCCAGCTCTGATAGCTGGCCTCAGCCCATGGTGCAGATTTCCTCTAAGATCCTGGCGTCCATTTTGTTCTGGAGAAGGGGCCCAACATTTTACGTGCCTGCCATAAGTATGACCAGATCCTTTATTTATATTTTGTGGACTGTTCCCAGGGCAAAGGCCAAACACTGGAAGCTTCTGGAGGCCCTTCATTTCATGGCTTTTGCTTCTCAAAGAGTCTTGCTCTTTTCCTGGTCTGTCATCAATATTTGATGTCACAGCTCCCAAATTCAGCCAGGCTGAATTCAACCCCTCTCTTTTGACTCCTGGCAGCACTTCCTGAGTGATTTCGAGCCCTCAGTTCAAAGCACCTCTCCTCTTTGTTCAGTCCACCGATAGGTGGGGGGGGGGTTTTGGAGATGGATGAGGTCTCTTCCTCTCTATGTCCCTAGCACACAGGAGTTTGTTGGGGCTCTTGCTCTTACCAATAAGGATGGATAAGAGGGGCCCACTTGTCTGGGCTGAGTTGATGGTGAAGGCGATTAAGAGAAGGGAAGTAAATGCTAATCAAACTCCGAAGAAGGATGTTTGGGGGGAAAATTAAGTTGGCTTGGAGGAATAGCAGGGCAACCCAGATGAAAATGAAATTAAACAAGTTGTTTCAAAGTGTGAGCGGTGGGTTTCAAGTTGGAAAAGCATCATTCACACTCGCTCTTAACCAAAAGGCCAAGAAGCGATTGGAAAAGCATTCTTGTTATTCAGAGCCTGGGGTGAAAGAGATGCCCCCACTCCACAGCTTGTAATAATTAGCATTTGCCTCTTGCATCTTCCCTCTCCCACAGCCTGAGCTAGTGGCCCCTTCCTCCTCCAGGAACAAGGTGCATTCTCTTGGCGAAAATCTGATCCATCACTCTCCTTAACACAGCCCATGGCTCCCCACTGCCCTCAGATGGAGGCCTGACTCCCCAACATGGCCCGCCTCTCTGCCCCACCTTTCCACCACGGGGTGCACCCCAGGTGCCCAAGATACTCGCTGTCCCTGCACTTGCCCTGATCTCCCACCTGGTGCTCTTCCCTCTTCCGTGGACACTTCCTCAGGACTCAGGAATGAGGTCTTTCCCCACCCCTACTGCTCCCCTGTGCTCTCAGCTCCCAGGATCTCCTCTTCAGAACCTTCATCACTTCATGCTGCAATTGCCTGTTGCCGTGTCTGGCTTCCCCCCCAGACCATCACCTCCTCATAGGCAGGGACAGTGTGTTTTTCACTGCTGGGTCGCTCGCAGCAGCACAACCCCTGGCACCTAGTTGCAGAATAAAATCTAAGACATGCCAGTCACTTCATCAGAAAGCCCCAAGCTCAATGGTTGAAGTGACTTGGTTCCCAAATTCACTTGGCAGGCCTCAGTGGGGTGTGTCCACAGAGCACACATGGGTGCCTGAATCTTTGTGTGCCATCTAGTTCCCTCTCCTGTCCCACAGGTGCTTGACGTGTCCGGGGCAGACATGTTGGCCAGGTCAATTGCCAACTGCCAGGTGGAACTTCTGGAAAACTGTGGGCACTCGGTGGTGATGGAGAGACCCAGGAAGACAGCCAAGCTCATCGTTGACTTTCTAGCTAATGCGCACAACACAGACAATAACAAGAAGCTGGACTGAGCCCCCATCGCAGCTTGCGTCTTGCACACACATCTACTCCCACCTCCAGAGTCTGACACAGCCACTGCTTCTCAGGGATTCCGCCCCACATGCAGCTGGAGCGCCAGAGTCCCTGAGGTAGCCAGGCTCTCCTCTCCAGAATCTGCTGTTCCACAGAGCTTCGGGGACCACGAGGAAACCTCTAAGATGCTTTTCACAAAATGGAAACCCATATGGAACAAAAGAAGAAAACCCAGCCACAAACCCTACCAAGAAGTCTTCAATCTCATGTCACCGGCAAGCTTGTGCAGAGCAGCCTTGGACCATAACCATCGAGGACATTTTCTTTAAGCCATCCTCAACAGACTGGTACTCGAGGTACTTCCGTTGCTTCAGATGTACTCCCCTGCATGGTCAGTGGCCGTTATAGAAACATTAGTGCCCATTCGCTGAGCCCCTCTTGTTTATGTCTAATTCAAGTTTTACATAGAGATTCGTATGTGAATGTAGCCTGTCAGCTACAAGACCAGAGAGGAGAATGTCAAGCTGCAGGAGGGGCCCTTGGAACTGCTGGAGCAGCAGGGACCACAGGCAGTTGGTTTGTCATGAGTGAACCCAGAACAGTCGCAGTACAAAGAAAACCTGGCAGGGTGGGTTTCCTGGGGATAATTTATTAATTTTTAAAATAGGACTATTAAAGCAATAATGTTCTAGACATCTATCTAAATGATCAAATTTGGGTTCTACACACAAGCAACTCGTGGGCCTCTTTTCTATTTTGCTGTGATACTGAAAACCCATGGATGTAAAATACTAGTTTGTTAATGAATTCTGTGAATTCTGTGAACAGTAATGTGATTGAAAATAAGTCTAAACAGCTGTAAAAGTGACCACAATGACATGAAATAAATGTAGTAATTCCAGATCAGCAACATGCAGGTGGTTTCTGTTTGTGAGCTCCTAATTAAGTTCAGCATTGGCAGATTTTCTGTTAACTTTAGAATGTGTTTTGTTTTTGTTTTTGTTTTTAACATAAAGCTAGATCTACAAGCAGAGGAAGTCTTTGCTGGGATGATATATTAGTTTCATTTTAAGAAATCATGATTCCAATTTTATTCAATTGAAATTGTATATCAGAAACAAAGGGCAAGAGTCATCAAACTTCCTTCTGACCCTCTTTTGCATTTAGTTATTATTTCTCCCTAAACTCCCCAGGAGCTTCACTCATTCAAATCTTTTTACAGAGAGTTGACAGCCAGGTAGTTCCAGAAATAAAAGGAGGTGAACTTTATAGTTTAAATTGGAAGAGCTTAGTCTGAATATTTTGATTTATCAGAGACAAGTGGAACATAGATCTTAAAAACAGGAAGATATGAAAATATGACTGTATTAGTCAGCCAAAGGGGTGCTGATGCAAAATACCAGAAATCTGTTGGCTTTTATAAAGGGTATTTATTTGGGGTAGAAGCTTACAGTTACCAGGCCATAAAGCATAAGTTACTTCTCTCACCAAAGTCTATGGCCATGTGTTGGAGCAAGATGGCTGCCGACTTCTGCCAGGGTTCAGGCTTCCTGGGTTCCTCTCTTCCCGGGGCTTGCCTCTCTCTGGGCTCAGGCTTGCTTCTCTCCACAAGGCCAGCTGTAGACTATCAGGTGAATGACTCGTCTCTTTTCCCAGGGCCTTCTCTCCTTCCTCACAAGCAAGCTCCTCTGTGAGCTTACTTCCCTGGGCTCTAGCATTAAAACTTGGCATCAAAACTCCAACTCAAAACTCCAACTGACTCCTCTGCTCTGCCATGCAGTTTTATCTCTGAGTCCCCGCCCACCAAGGGGCGGGGACTCAACGTCCTAATGATGTGTCCCAATCAAAGCCCTAATCATAACTTAATCACGCCTACAGGAACAGACCAGTTTACAAGCATAATCCAATATCTATTTTTGGAATTCATAAATAATGCCAAACTGCTACAATGACATATCAAACTTGTGGGATGCAACTAAAGCAGTGCTTAGAGGGAAATTTATAGTCCTAAATATATATATTGGAAAAGAGAGGCAGAAAATCATTAAGTTTAGCTTCCAGCTCAAGAAAAGAAAAGAAGTAGTAAATCAAACCTAAAAAAAAAAAAAAAGAAGGTTGTACTAGAGAAGAGCAAAAATCAAGTAAATTGAAAAGAAAGTCGATATTAGACATGTTACTTGTTCCTATCTCCTATATTCACCAAGAATTCTAAGCTTCGCAAAGCTCTGGGAAAGGGGTCAGTCTTGGTGGGTTTGGGTGATGAGAGATGGTTTTCTGAGGGTTACTGAAGGCACCCCAGAACTGGGATAAGTATGCTAAGCCAGAAACCCTCCCAGGGGCAGCATTGGTTAAATAGCCTCCAAGGCTCACGTCAAAAGGAGCAGGTTCGTTCCAGCAGGCGTGTGTGCCGTCTATTCCAGCTCTATGAGAACAATGGACAGGGACTGCAGCAGGACACGTCTCACACCTCCTGCACTGTTACCAGAAAGCATCGACTAAACCTCGTGAGTGAACATATCAAAGAGTCTTTTTTGATAAACCTATAAAGTGAGCTTTCAGGGTCCTCCCTTGGCCCTGCACTTGTGGCCGCCCCGTGCCAGGAAGACTCAAGACACAAGAGCAGACTAGCACAACTCCCCCTTGCCCCTTGCTCCCGCCTTTGTGCTGATGATTCGCCTGCTGGTTACTGCCAGCTCTCTGTCCCCACGCCTCGCACCCTGCCGGGCCCTGTGGTGTGTGCCTTTAATGAGAGACTTGGAAAGAAGAAAAGGGCCCATTTACCACAGCTCCCCCTGAAAGACTGCCAGGAGCTTCTCAAATAAAGAAAGCCCAAGAATGACAACTGGGCTCCTGATCACACTGCCTGGAGTTGGGTCTTCAGGCTATTGTGGGCAGGTGTTGAAGAGGCCACGGGGCAAGCAGTGCTTAAAGCTCAATTTGCCATCAGTCTGGGTCTCCTGTCCAGCCGAGGCGACCCCAGGGATGACTGAGGTAAGAAACAGTTTGATGCTGTTGGCCTGTGCGTGTACCTCTGTGTCTGCCCCTTGCATCCTGGTGAGCAAGCCCCGGACCAGGGAAGCAGACATGGTTGCTTTGCCCAGAGGAAGTTCCCAGAGAAAACCCTGGGTGACTAGAAGGTCTGCTGGGTGGGGCTGGAGGACTGCTGCATCTAACCAGTGCCAGGCGCTGTTCTAAGAGTTTTCCACGCGTGGCCTCCTGAAGTGCTCACACAGCCCCAGGAGGTAAGTACTGGACAACACTGTGCCCTTTTATGGGTAAGGAAACAGGCTCAGAGAGGTGAAGTATCTTGCCCAAGGTCTTACAGGCAACAAGTAGAGGGAAGCCTCTCTGCCCTCAATTGAAGGTGATGTGTAAAAACAAGCCTTCCCTCACCCAACTTACCAGCTGAGCCTGGGGGCTGGAGGCAGGCCTGAAGCAGCCCTCCACACTCACCTGGACCAAGCAGGTACACAGCAGCCTCAGCCAGATCCCTGAGGCCGCACAGCCTGACCTGCACAAATGGTGAAGGGCCTGCCATTGCCGGGCTTCGTGCCAGGCAGGAAATGAGCTCACCTGGATTCCAGCCTCATCCTGCTAAGGGTGCATCGGGGGACAGCTTCCCCTCAGTCCATCCTGAAGGGCTCTTTGGCTTCGCTGACCTGCACCGCTCCCCCCTTAACTCTGGAAATTATAATCAGTGTGTTGGTCCAAAGCAGCGTCCCTAGGGAGAAGGCTCGGCTGAATCTCCTACTGCCCTTCGGAGGTCAGACATGCAGAGCACAATCGGGAGATGTGGCCCCCTCCTAGCTGCCACATCTAAGGAGGCCTGGAAGGAAGGTCAAATCCTGGGGCTTCTTACCACCCAAGGCAGATTTGGGGGTTTAAGTAAACATAAATGCCAAACTTAGACCCCCTTGTTTACTTTCCAAGCCCTGGATGTGGGGCTGAGACCATCTTGGGCTGGTTATTTAATTAAAGTTCCAAAATGATGGAAGCAAATTTCTAAATCCACAGGTAACTGTGTTCTGCTTTGGGGGACTTCCTTTTAAGCCTTTTTATTTAAAATGGCAATTCCCAGTGGATCTGTTTCAGAAATAGGTTCGCTGATCTACTCTTTGGTCAGATTGGGGAATGCAGGTTTTTGTTTTAATTCTTGGTATCTTTCTGTCTCTCTCTGTCTCTTTCATCTGTGAATATCTCTCTCTGTGTCACCCCCACACACAAGCACACACAGGCACACTCTCCCCATCTCCCCTGACAGCTGGAAGCCTCGCTCCTCTGGTCCATCATCTTTTATCTCTTCCAGCGTCATTCCTTTAACCATACAGGCTGGATTCCCTTATCAGCCACTTGTCTCCCTCCCCTCCCTCAAGAAACTGGATGCTGTTCTCATAACTCCCCAATCCCTGGAAGAAGGCAAGAAAAGAATTAGAGGGTTCTTCTCTGGAAGGGGTGGGAGTGTGGCCATAGATGGGGCAACGGAGATGTCTCCAAATTACCTGAGGGAGACAGTCCTGCACTGCTGTTCTGGTGGCCCCAGCTGCCCCCTGAGAACTAGGGCCCAGGGCTGCTGCTTTCTGGGCTGGAAACAACTGGAGTGTGGGGCCTGGGACTGCCCATGCCCATGACAGGAGGAGGTTCTTGTGTGACCATCTTTAGCCTAGTCAGGGAGAGTCCTTTTAATGACAGGACAGTCCCTCTGTCTTGGCTCCTGGGGGAACCTTTCCTGAATTGGTTCCTGGATCTCTGGTGAATGAATAGGAGTAATGAATAGGAGCCTTAGGCCACACCTTGGAGGCTGGAAGCCATGAGCTCCAGCAGGGGATGGGAGAAGAAGGATCCTTAGAGGCAGAAACTGGCACCAAGGTGACACCCCGGGTCAAAGCTGCCTGGGGGGTGGGTGACTGTCCTTGAAGGACAACTCCTGAAAGGCAGCTGCCAAAACATTACCTTGAGAATAGGGCAAAGCTAACAGGGCAGCGTCCTGTATTTTTATTTGCTAAATCTGGCCACCCTACAGCCAGCAGACAGTGACTGAGGGAGAGTACAAAGGCTTGGGCCCTTGCCTCAAGGACTGGATGCTTTCTGGTAACATTTATGCTCCAGGGCTCCCCAGGGATCAGGCTGGACTAGACTTGAGCTGAACCCACACCTTTACTTAGCCCCCTCTACCCCATCCTGCTTACCCCCCTCACATGAGAGCTCTCCCCGAATAAGTTACTCACACAAGGACCCCTGCTCACGCTTTGCTTCCAGGGACTCTAACTTAAAGTACTGCCTGCTCTGCAGTGTGGAGATGGTGCTCAGGGTGGCCTCCAAGGAGCAGCTACCAGCCTTGTCATCACACGGGCAGGATGGAGTACAGCACCTTAGGCTTTGAGCCTCTTAACATGCTGGACAAATGACCTAACCTCTCTGAGCTTCATTTTATTCTTCTGAAGAAGGTGATAATAAATAGAGACATTGCTGGATTAGTAAGACAGTGTAAGCAAGCTCTCTGGCACCTGACGGGTCTCCCTAAATGAAAACAACTGCAGTTTCATAGCTTTGAATTTCTGATCATTTTCACCTCCTTGGTCCAGTCTTTCAATCTGGTGACATAAGGTGCCATTCCCACCTGACTGATGAAGAATTAAGACTGTGGAAGGTAAGGGCTGGGTTCCCATCTAGGCTTTTTTCCCCCCTGAAATTAAGAAAGCTCTTTCAGCTTTAGTGAAATCCACTTGGCACCAGTTAGCAAGGCAAGGATGGAGAGAGGAGCTGAACACAGCAGGGGAAGAAGTGTGGATTTAACTCTTTCTTGGCTGCCAAAGCTTTCAGGAACAGAAAATATTCTCAGATTTGGCCCAACAGCTTTGCTCTGAAACACTGTTACCCAGCAAATGTGGGTTTTTCTGCCCAAGGTGCTTTAAATGACCTATTCCTGAGACACTGGGGTTTCAAAGAGACAAAGAGTTTATTGCTAGTGCATAAAAAAGAGATCAGAGGGCCTAAAATCTGTCTCCTGGAGTCTGAGGAGTTTAGGGTTTTTATGGATTCAAACAAGGGAGGTTGAACCAGTTACCATTAAAACAGGAAGAAGGGAGCAGATGTGGCTCAAGCAGTTGGGCATGTGCCTCCCACATGGGAGATCCCGGGTTCGGTTTTTGGTGCCTCCTAAAGACAACGAGCAGCAATGAGCCGAAATGAGCCGCAAGGAGCCAGGAGTGGAAGTGGCTCAAGTGGTTGGGTACTCACCTCCCACGTGGGAGGTCCCAGGTTCAGTTCCCCGTGTCTCCTGAGGAAGGCAAGCAGACAGACAAGGGAGCCATCGGGGTGGGGGGCGGGGTGCAGTAAAAAAAAAAAAAGCAAGTATAAACCAGGCTGAGACCAGTCTAGTATAACCATAAGCAAGGCTGAGACCAGTCTAGTATAACCATAAACAAGGCTGAGACCAGTCTAGAATAACCATCACAAAAGTAACTATAAATAAGGGTGAGGCTAGTCTTTCAGTAATTTCAGATATTAACTTTAGGCTATTCTAAAATATACTGGAAAAGGTTTTTTTAAAAAAGCATCTATATAATGATTCAGTTATCATAATCAATTGTTAACTCTTAACTCTAGGTTATAACATCAGAGACACAGAGAGTGTTTGAATGGCTCCTCAGGGGCCATCAGCCTCCATCTAATGGAATGCCAGGCAACTTTATAAAGACTGCAGCCCTGTGTGTTTTAATTTGGAGTGATGTTAAGATACACTGTTAAGAGAAAGGTGGAAAGAGCAATGGAGATAAAATTTGTAGTGTCACTATTTTATAGTAACAAAGAGGGGATAGGAAAGGCAAAAAATATTCTTTTAATTAAAAAGGCTTAATTCTCCCTGTTGAATATAAGGAAAGAGATTTCCTGCTCCTTCCCATATCTTGGTATTTACTTTAGAAACATGTAATTGTATGTTCTCCCTTTGTCCTTTTGAAATGTAATCAGTGCAGATCACCTCATCTCCCATTTTCCTGGGAAGAGATTAGCATGGCATGCAGAGGACTCCTGGCTCCAAATTGTAAAGCTACCCCTGAACTATCTTGAGAATGTGTATGTAACGGATTTTATCTGCCCAGCCACATAAAAAGAGTGAACTGTCTTTCTACCCTTGCAATGTCTTTGCAGATTGCCTATGATGCATCACATTCTGGTTTAACGCTTATTCAATAATAAAATAGTTTTTCTTTCTCTTTAAAAAAAAAAAAAAAAAGATACACTGTTAAGAGGGAAAAGTCCTCATACTATATCTCTGGGAGGACATTTAAGAAGTGAATACCAGTGGTTGCTCCTGGAGACAGGAGAGGAAGTCTGGGGAGGGAGTGAGAGAGAAATTTACCTTTCATTGCTAATCCCTTTATTCCTTTTGAAACGTATGCCTTGAGCCTAAATACCCATTTTATTCAAAGATAAATAAAATTTAATTGAAAAATAAAAGTCACCCAACTTTAGCTTTATTATTCAAAGGCATCTCTTTTATCCTCAACTCTGGGTTAACAAGACAGCACTGAAAGAATTCATGTAGTTGGGAAGGCACTTCATTTTCAGGGTTGGATGCAGGCAGAAAGTGAAAATTATCCAAGGTTCTCTGAAGCACAAAATGCAGGAGCTGCTCTTGTTTTTCTGGGCTGCAGCCTGACAGGATGGGTTTGCCAGATGGCTGGTTTAGGGTGCTCTCTCCCATTACTGAGTGTTTCCTGGGTGCTAGGTGCTTTACACCAGTAACTGTTTTTTCCTCATAACTCTGTGAGGTAGATGCTCCTCATCTCTCCTCCTGATGGACGAGGAAACAGAATAAGTGGCAAAGGATGGATGGGAAGCAAGTTCTAGCAACTTCCAGAATCTAAGCTCTTTTGAGAAAGAAAATGCCACTGTTTGTGGGGTCTGTGTCGATTCCCTCCCCCCTTTCCCCTATCTTCAACAAGTCCTGTCTCCTCTGAGGGGAGAAGGCAGGGAAGCAGGAGTTTCAGGACTGGAGAGTGTGGCCAGAGCTAAGGATTGGAGCATTGAGAATCTGCAGACAATGATTCTGAGAAAAGAAATGAGGGAGAAGGCCTGAGCTTGATACCGAGCAAAAGTGGGTTCCTTCCTCCTGATGCACTTTAAAGACCAATTCCTGAGACACTGGGGTTTCAAAGGGAGAAAGAGTTTATTTGTTTGCACAAGCAAAGGAGGACAGTCGCCTTAGAATGGCCCAAAAAACTGCCTCCAGGATCTGTAGAAATTCTAATATAACATCAGGCTCAGAAGTTTATGCTAATGAATAACTGGGGTGGAGCTAGCACAGTTTCCTTCATTAATAAACATTAAGGGGCTGAAGAGAATGGGGGGCTGCCAAGCCAGAGTGAGTCATAAGGTTCTGGGATAGCGAGATACAGAACAAAGGTCAGCTCAAGGTTTTCCACATGGAAATTAAACAGGGGAGGGTGGAGTGGTTACCATCACAATAGCAAGCATATACAGGAGTGAGACTAGTTTGGAATGACCATCACAATAGCAGGTATAAGCAAGGGTGAGGCTAAGTCTAGCCAGTTACAATAATTTCAGACATTAACCTTCGGCTATTTTATAATATAAAGGCATCTATATAATGATTTAGTAATCATAATTATTTGTTAATTCTTAGCCCTTGGTTACAAGCTGAGGCAGGCTCAGACTCTACTGTTCAAGGCAGGGATATCTCCCACCCTGTCCCTCCATCCCAGGCAGATCGGCTCATCCATTTATGAACAAATTCATTCAGTAAATAGATGTAGAGTCCCTACCGGGTTCTGGGCACTATGCTAGGGATTGGAATGCAATGGGAGGCAATGTAGAGAAGGCCCTGTCCCTATGGGGCTTACACTCGAAGTTCTCTCCCCTACACACTCCTGACTCACAGGCACACAACTGGTGGTAGGTAATATGGTGCAGTGTAGACAGCACCAGCTGGAGCCAGATGGTCTGCTCCACCACGTATAGCTGTGTGATCTTGGGCAAGTAACCTAGCCTCTCTGTGCCTCAAATTTCTCCTCTGTAAAAATGGCAGTGGGGGAGTGGATGGGACTCAAGCAGTTGAGCACCCGCCTCCCAAATGGGAGGTCCCAGGTTGGGTTCCCAGTGCCTCCTAAAGAAAACAAACAATGAGCAGACGAGCAAAAACAATAAACAGGCAATGAACAACAACAAAAAAGAGCAGACAATGAGCAAACAATGAGCAAAAAACAAATGAGCAGACAAGCAAAACAACCC
>JAQZBX010065372.1:0-16319 GCA_029593785.1 Cabassous unicinctus | reverse complement strand
CTCTTCCTCGCTTTCACTGCTGGAACCGCCATTTTGGGAGTCAGCAGCGCCATTTTGGGAGCCGCCGCCATTTTGAGAATCTGCTCGAGTGCAGTCGCCATTTTGAGAATCAGACGGCAAAGTTTTTGAATATCAGGGGCAGAAGAATGGACTTTTAGAATTTCATTAATAAGGTTCCAGTATGTGAAAGCGGTGACAGGGATCCTTTCAGGGCCAAAGGTTTGGTAGTAGTCTTTTAGACAATCTCCGACCCTTAACCAGCATTTCTGATCTATAGTACCTTCCTGTGGGAACCAAGGGCAGGTTTTTAATAGGAAATTTAAAAAATGCGCGAGATCCTTTTTTTTAACTCTAGTTCCTCGTGCCTTGAGTGATTGTTTCACTTGCTGAATATATAATTCCTGTTGGGAGATTGCTTGTCCCATGATAGGGGTGGGGGCTTACCTTTCTCTTTTTCTTTTCTTTTTCTTCTTCCTTTCGCCGACACTGATCAACTGCTGAACGGATCCATCTCGCGAGCGAGTCCCTTGCGGCGATCCCAGATGCGGTGAGTGTGAGAGGCCTCTCTTCTTGAGTGCGGCGTTCTCTCCTTCACAAAGCCGAGTGTCCCACGTTGGGCGCCATTTGTCCCGTCCCACAGGACAATCAACTGGGGGCTCAGGTCCTGTGAAGAGAGAATGGTATGGGACAAGAGACATGAAGAACGACAGCAAGACAGGATTCTGATCAAGCTGCAAAGGTTTATTGAAGAGGCAGGGTATATATACTCTGAAGGAAGAGGGTGAGGATTGGTGGCTGTTAAGGACGGGTGGCGGTTTGGGATTGGTGGCTGCTGTTGCTAGGCTTAGTAAGGACGGGTGACGGTTTGGGATTGGTGGTTGTTGTTGCTGGGGTAGGTAGCAGAAAAGCTTTAGGCGCGAACTCTCTTAACTTCCTTGAAGAAGGCTAACAATAGCTTAAGCTGTTCTTGTATCAGCCCTGGCGGCCATGTTACATGTCACCGGTGCTGCTGACAAGGTGCATAATATGTGTGCTACCGTGAAGGTCCCCAACAGCCACTTTCAGCTTCTGGTGGCTGCCCAGCATTTCTGGGCTTCTGGCCACATCACTTCAATCTCTGCTTCCTTCTTCACATGATCTTCTCCTCTGTGTGTCTGTCAAATCTCCTCCCTTATCATTAGATTTAGGGCCCACCTGGATAATCCAGGATATGGTTCTCCTCTCAAAAACCTTAACCTAAACACATATTTTACCATATAAGGTAGGATTCACAGGCTCTGAGGATTAGGACACAAACATATCTTTTGGAATAGTCACCATTCAGCCCTCTACAGTGGCATGTCTAAATCTCTTGCTATTCTGTGAACTATAGCACGTAGGATTTGCTCTACTTTCTGGGCCTCTTATAAAGCATAAAATGCAGGTGCTTGAAGAGAGAAGGAAAAAAACCCAGAATTCGTTCTTTAATCAAGGCCTGTTTTTTTTTCTTCTTCTTCTTTCTTAAATTAAATTATCTATGTATCACTTTTTCCAATGGGCCAAAGTGGACCATGAGTGATGTCAGAGACAATCCTGATAATAAAGCCAATTCAAAAAGTCTTAGGCAAAATATCTTTAAGGATGATGATTAAGCCTATTTTCAATGAAGACGGTGATTGTTACATCTAATACACAAAGAAAATTGGATGAACATAATTTTATAAAGGAAAAAATTCTTGAGATAAAATATTTAATAATCCAGAGACATAAGGCACATAATATACTATGAATATACCAAGCATACAGAAAGATTATACCTCAAGAATATCAAGAATATCAAGTAAAGAGATTCAGTAAGTCTGGAACATGTTCTAAACATCTATATTTTAATAAAGCTTTATAAATAAGTCTGCAGTGCATCTTAAATAGAAAACAACTGGCCTAGTAGATGCTAGATTCAAATTAAGATGTAATTGTTATTTGGAATTAAAAAGCAAAGAGATGGCAGACTTCCAGAAAGATGGTGTCAGAAAGTAGGTCAGCAGGGCTCAACTCTCTTACAAAAGCAATGGAGGAAGGGCAAAAAGCTGTCTGAGGAAGCTGCTTTGGGGATCGGCAGACCAGAGGAGTGCTGCGTATCATTCAGGAGGAAGAGGGAAAGAGAGAGGAAGAGGCCCAAATGAAAACCGTGAGTTATTCACCCCTGTGGCTGGAAACTACACACATCCCCCACCATCAAGATGAACAGCCTCATTAAAAACCGTGGCTCACCTGACTGAGAGGGGAACAAAGATCTTCCTTGCTGGGAAGAGGGAGGGTGCAGTAGAGGGCAGAGAATGGTTTCACTTCAGTGAGTTTGACCAGCAGAGCCCTCTTTGAATCTTGGACCAGCCAGCCCAGCAAGTGTGGGTTGAAAGAGGAATCTCCATGGAAATATTTGCTGAAGAGTGCCACCTGCTGGCAGTCTGGGAAACTGCAAGAAGAGGGGAAATTTTTTTTTGAAGTCTCTTGTGTCCCAGGACACTTGTATCTGGTCTGTGCCCAATTAGTGGATCCCTGGCCCTGTTTTGTTAACTTAAGCTGGACAATTTTAAAGACAGAATAAGTTGAAACAAAAATCAAAGAAAAGCCATGAAACAAAACCACTGGGCAAGAGAGAGAAACTAACCATCAGAGTAAATTCACCAACATATTTAGATCCCTGACATCAGCAAAAAATTAAAAACCATACTAAAAAATAAAAAAAACAGGAAGAGATGGCCCAGCCAAAGGAACAAATCAAAAATCCTGATGAGACACAGGATTTAAGACAACTAATAAATGATGTTCACATAAATCTCCTAAATCAACTCAAGGAGTTGAAGGAAAATATGGCTAAAGAGATAAAGGATATTAAGAAGACACTGGGTGAGCATATAGAAAGATTTGAAAGTCTGCAAAGAAAAGTAACAAAGTTTGTGGGAATGAAAGACATAATAGGTGAGATTAAAAATATATTAATGGGAATATTCTCGCTGTCCTGATTTTGTGATAATCAGGGTAGGATAAACATTCACTATATTAGAAATCATGCATGTGTCCCCAGACCTAGTTTTTCTCCCTAGATCTGGTTTTTAGAATGCTGGTGATAAACTAAGCCTAATTTATTATATGACCATCCTGTATAGGAAATGACTGTAACTCTAGGTATCTTTGGTCAACCTTAAGTGATATAGCAGGGGGACAGATGTGGCTCAAATGGTTGGGCATCCATCTCCCATATGGAGGGACCTGGGTTCGATCCCTGAGACCTCCCAGTAAAAATTTAAAAAAGAAAAATATAGAAGGTGTGTGGGCCGCCAGGGCCCATGCATGGGTGCGCCGTCAGGCCTCGCAAACAGGTGAGCCTGCCAGGCTCTATGTGTGGGTATGCCGCCAGGCCCCACGATCAGGTGAGCCCCCCAGGCTCCGCACATGGTTGCGTCATCAGGCCCCATGTGCAGGTGTGTTGTCAGGCCCCACGAGTCATACAGCAAGATGATGACATAACAGGGAGTGACATAAGGGAGAGTCAAGACGAGACGCGCCAACAAACCAGGAACTAAGGTGGCGCAGGTGGTAGGACGCCTCTCTCCCACATCAGAGTTTCCGAGGATCAAATCCCAGTGAAGACAGGAGGCAAAGGATGAGAAGAGAGGGCAGGAAATGGACACAGAGAGTTGCCCAGCGAATGGGCACAAAAACAGCAAAAACGGGGGTTAGGGGGTAAAAATGGATAAAAGTAAATAAATAAATACATAAATCCTTTTAAAAAAGTATAGGGGAGTAAGATTCAGGCTATGGTTAGTAGTAATACTTTGACGATGCTCTTTCATACTTTGTTAACAAATGTTTCACAACAATGCAAAGTATTTGTGGTGGGGTGATGTGTGGGAGCCCTGTATGATGTTATGCATGTTTGTTTTGTAAGTTCACAATGTTTACTGAACACTTATTGTTTATGTATGTTCATGTATGAATGTTATACTTCAACAAATTGTTTTTAAAAAATACATTAGAGGCTTATAACAGAAGATTTGAATTGGCTGAGGACAGAATTAATAAATTAGAAGACAGTGCATCTGAACTTGAAAAGACAGGAGAGCAGAAAGAGAAAAGAATGGGAAAAATAGAACAGGGCCTCAGGGAATTGAATGAAAATGTGAAACGCACAAACATGCGGCGTTATAGGTGTCCTAGGAGGAGAAAAGAATGGAAAAAAGGCATATAGAATATTTGAGGGAATAATGACCAAAAATTTCCCAATCCTTATGAAAGACATAAGTATCAATATCCAAGAAGGGCAATGCATCCCAAACAGAATTAATCCTAATAGACTTACAACAAGACACCTACTATTCAGAATATCAGATCCCAGAGATAAAGGGAGGATTCCAGATGCAGCAAAGGAAAAGCTTTGCATACAAGGGAGGCTCAATAAGACTAGGTGCTGATCTCTCATCAGAAACCATGGAAGCAGAAAGGAAGTTGTATGATATATTTAAAGTACTGAAAGAGAAAAACTGCCAGCCAAGAATTCTTTATCTGGCAAAACTGTCATTCAAAAGTGAGGGTGAGTTTAAAGTCTTCACATACAAAATCCAATAAAATTTGTAAATAAGAGACCAGTTTAAAAGAGAAAATAAAGGGAATGCTAAAGCCTGAAAGGAAAAGACAAGGGCAAGAGGCTTGGAAAAGAGTGTAGAAAAGAACATTATAACTAAGGGTAACTAAAAGGTAGAAAAGATAAACAATAGTAAAATATGACAATGGAAAGCCAAAGGAGAAAATGGACAAAGTAAGTAATGCATTTACAGTAATAACATAGAACATTAATGGATTGAACTCCCCAATCAAAAAACATAGAATGACAGAATGGATAAAAAATATGATCCATCTATATGCTGTCTACAAGAGACTCGCCTCAGAGGTAAGGGCACAATCAGGCTGAAAGTGAAACATTGGAAACATATAGTCCATGCAAATAGTATTAGAAAAAATCTGGAGTAGAGACACTAATATTGATCAAAATAGATTTTTAAATGCCATACTGTTATAAGAGATGAAGAAGGTCATTATATATTAAGAAAAAGGGGCAATTCACCAAGAAGAAATAACAATTTTAAATATTTATACACCTAACCTGGGTCCCGAAAAATACATGAGGCACACATTGGCAAAACTGAAAGGAGAAATAGACATCTATACAATAATAGTTGGAGACTTCAATACACCACTCTCAGCATTGCGTAGAGCATCTGGACAGAGGATAAATAAGGAAACAGAGAGCTTGAATAATATGATAAATAGCTAGACTCAACAGGCATTTATAGAGCCTTATGCCCCAAAACAGCAGGATATACATTCTTTTCAAGTGCTCATGGCTCCTTCTTCAGGATAGACCATATGTTGGGTCACAAGGCACTTCTCAATAAATTTAGAAAGATTGAACTTATACAAAGCACTTTATCTGATCATAATGGAATGAAGCTGGAAAACAATAACAGGTAGAAAAAAGGAAAATTCACAAATATATGGAGATTTAATAACACACTGTTAAATAATCAGTGGGTCAAAGAAGAAATTGCAAGAGAAATCAGTAAATATCTCGATATGAAGAAAATGAGAACACAACATATCAAAGCCTATGAGGTAAAGCAAAGGCAGTGCTGAGAGGGAAATTTATAGTCCTCAATGATTACATTAAAAAAGAAGAGCTAAAAATGAGGACCTAACTGCACACCTGGAGGAACTAGAAAAAGAACAGCAAACTAATCTCAAATCAAGCAGAAGGAAAGATGAGACCCAAAATAAATGAAATTGAGAACAAAAATAATAGAATCAACAAAACAAAAAGTTGGTTATTCAAGAGGTTCAAAAAATTGACAAACCCTTAGCTAGACTGACAAAAAAAGAGAGAAGATGCAAATAAATAAAATCAGAAATGAGAGGGGTGACATTACTACTGACCCCACTGAAATAAAAGAGATCATACAGGGATACTATGAAAAACCATACACCAACATACTAGAAAACATAGATGAAATGGACAAATGCCTAGAAACACACAAACAACCTACACTGACCCTAAAAGAAATAGAAGAATTCAACAAATCAATCATAAGTAAAGAGATTGAAGCAGCCATCAAAAACCTCCCCAAAATGAAAAGCCCAGGATGAAATGGCTTCACAAGTGAATTCTACCAAACAGTCAAAGAAGATCTAATACCAATCTTGCTCAAATGCTTCCAAAAAATTGAACAGGAGGGAATGCTACCAAGCTCATTCCATGAAGTCAGCATCACCCTAATACCAAAGCCAGATTAAGATACTACATAAAAAGAAAATTACAAACCAATTTTTCTAATGAATATAGATGCAAAAATCCTCAATAAAATACCTGCTAATTGAATCCAAAAACACATAAAAAGAATTATGCACCATGATCAAGTGGGTTTCATCCCTGATATGCGAGGGTGGTTCAACTCAAGAAAATAAATTAGTGAGTACACTACATTAATAAATTGAAGAAGAAAAAGCATATGATCCCCTCGATTGACGCAGAAAAGGCATTTGACAAAATACAGCATCCTTTCTTGATTAAAACACTCTGAAAGATAAGAATAGAAGGAAACTCCATCAATATGATAACAAGCATTTATGAAAAATCCACAGCTAGCATTGTACTTAATGGTGAAAGACTGAAATCTTTCTTGCTGAGATCAGAAACAAGGCAAGGACGCCCACTGTCACCCCTATTATTCTATATTGTGCTAGAAGTTCTAGTTAGAGCAATTAGGTAAGAAAAAGAAACAAGAGGAATCCAAATAGGAAAGAAAGAAGTAAAACTTTCGTTAATCGCTGATGATATGATTTTATACCGAGAAAACCTTGAAAAATCCACAGCAAAGTTACTAGAACTAATAGACAAGTTCAGCAAAGAGGTGGGATACACCACACATAAAAATTATTGTTTCTATACACTGCTAATGAGAAATCTGAGGAGGAAGTCAGAAAAAAAAAATCCATTTACAATAGCAACTAAATGAATCAAATATTTAGGAAAAAACTTAACCAAGGACATAAAGGACCTGTATTTAGAAATTTATGAAATATTTCTAAAGGAAACCAAAGAAGAGCTAAATAAATGGAAGGACATTCCATATTCTTGGATTGGAAGACTAAATATCATTAAGATGTCAATTCTACTAAAATAGATGTACAGATTCAATGCAACCCCAATAAAAATCCCAACAGCCTTTTTTGCAGACATGGAAAAGCCAATTATCAAATTTATTTGGAAGGGTAAGGGGCCCTGAGTAGCTAAAAATGTCTTTAAGAAGAAGAACGAAGTTGGAGGACTGTCACTTCCTGTATTTAAATCATTGAGAAACTTGGGATTTTAAATTAGCTGCCTTTACTGTTTTGAACTATTAGTTACTGCATTCAGGATCCAATAAGACTTTATCTTAGGAAAAATACTAAGTAGCTGCCAACTGTTGTAGGGTAGGCTGCTAATGTGATTTGATTTGCTTCCTTCCATCTCTACTTTCCTTTCTCATCCCCTTTCCCTCATGGAGTAGAAGTAATGAATATCCAAATGGGTCATTTATGTATTAAAGTAGAATTTATATCAAAACCAAAAGTGGTAAAAAAAAAAAAAAACAAATGTGGTTACATTCTGCTTAATTAAAAGTGGAAGTTGTGGGATGGGGATTTCTAGAAAGCTCCATAAGTGTGTCTGTGTACATATGTGTGTGCACAAGTGTGCACAACAGGAGGTAGGGGAGAGATGTTGCTTATGAAGCTGTCTCAAGCTAGGTGGCCATTTTGCATTGCCTTCTTTCTCATTATCTTTTGCCTAAGATATGGATGTGATGGCTGGAGTTACAGCAACTATCTTGTTACATTGAGGCAGACTTGAGCTTTGAAGGCCGAGCTTGAGCTTGGATGCCATAAAAAAAAGATGAAAGGAGCCACCATAACAACATTGAACTGCCTGCCTTTGGATTTGTTTTACATAGTAGAAAAATATAGCTTTCTTAATGATAGCCAAACAGTTGTTAACTGATGCAGCACATAATTATAATACAATGAGATACAAGGTCTAAAGGATGTATGCATAAAGACCTATGAATGCATATTTAAGAAAAGGATGAATTCTTCCCGTGGATATTGGGGAGGGCTTCACAAATGGAGTGACATTTGTCCTGGGCCTTGAGAAGCTGAGTAACTGTCCATTAGTTTGGGAAGGATGGGCATTTTTGATGAAATGGTGTAACACTGAAATTCCAGACTATTTCTGTGGTAAAATTGATGAGTCTTGAAAGACAGATGATGGCCTTAGAAAACCTTTTAGATTAGAGAAGGGTGATATAATACTAATCATATGTAATCATGTAAATACTTAAGGGTTGATGGCAAGAAAAATTTTGAGAAATCCCAAGCACACATATATAAAATTTATATATTTACCCTCACATAATTTTCTTCTTATCTCTGAAAAGGAAATGATATATTGTTTTCCTGTATAATTATATACACTTTAAAGTTAAAATACCTTAAAAATTTTAATGAATGGGGTTATGCACTGCTCTTCACTGTTCTTACCAAGCCTTCATTTAACCATTGTTACAGATAAGTTAGTAAAGTCATATTTTCTCTTCAGTATATGTATGTATTAAGCAAGTAAGGATGCTGTAATGAAAATCTTGTAGACAACTAAAATACTGCACAAAGCCTTTACATATTGTGATTTATTTGAATAACATAGAAAGGACTTTCAGAAACAATCAATATTTCTCTGATGTTTAGAAATTTTTTATTTAATTATATATTCTTCTTATGAAAAAGAAAATGTTTATTTTAGTTACCGAATCAAAAATAAATTAAAAGACTATTCATAATATGATTTTTGGAGAGGGAGAGATGATCACTATATTGTGACAAATAAATAAAATTGAATTAAAATAATAAACAATAACATATAAATAAAATATATTACTACATAAAAATGGAACAAAAGGTCATACCAAAAGAAAGGTATCTAGATACATTCAGAAATAGGTTTTCAGATATGATTGGGCCCTTATTTAGGTGGACATTATGTGAAAGGATAATCCCAATGATTATTAAAATTAAAATTCACTAAACTGATGGAATAACTCAATGTCCCCTGGCCTGAGGTTTTTACCCTTAGCCCTGATTGCCTTCTGGTCCTCTTCTGCTGGGTCACACCACTTGTCCAACTGTATTAAAAAATAATAATTGGGGAGGACAACCAGCAAGATGGCGGCAGAGTAAGGAGCTCCTAGAGTCAGCTCCTGCTACAGGGCAGTTAGCAATCACCCAGAGCTATCTAAGGCACCTGTTTGGGGGCTCCAGGAGACCAGAAGAGCATCCTGCAACATTCTTGAAAGAATGAAAGGAGGAGACTGCCCATCTGCAGAGAAGATTTGTGACTAGAGCACTCCACCCAGTGGAGGCCAGTGCCCATCCTCCACTGGCGGCATAGGCCGCCTCGGGAGCTATTCCGCAGTTGAAATTGGAAGCTCCACTTCCCAAAAACAGGGGAGGAAGAGACGGTTGGGTACCAACTTTAGCTACTCATTAGTAAATTCGGTGGGTTAAAGTGTAATCCTAAGAACAGCTAAAGTTTGAACCTGTCCTAATCAGAAAGAGGCCGGTAGCCGCCATTTAACCCCGCCCCTGGCGCAAGGGGAAGCGGGGCTGACTGAAAATCACAGTGCTGGTAGGGACCGACTTTTTCCCATCCAGATTGGATTGCAACTCTAGCATAAGCCTCACCTCCGGCAGGGAGGAAGCTGGGGGGAACAGCGCCAGCATCTCTGAGGAAATACTGGCCACGCCTAGGGGGCCGTTGATCATCCTATTTTAGCAGCTCAAACTGCCTCAGGAGCTATTCTATGGATGGAGTTGGAAGCTCCATTTCCCAAAAACGGGAGGGATTGATGGTTGGCCACCGACTTCACCTACTGATTAGTAAATTCGTCCGGCTAAAGTATAACCCTAAGAACAGCTAAAGTTTGAACCTATCCAAGTCGGAAAGAGGCCGTAACTGCCATTCTGACTCTGCCCCCGGCAAGAGGGGAAGCTGACCTGATTGAAAATCACAGTGATAGTAGAGACCGGTTTCTTTTACCCAGATCTGCCTGCAGCCCTAGCCTAGGTTTCAGCCCTACCTCTAGCAGGGAGGAAGCTGGCAGGTCCTGCATCAGACTCTCCAGGTAACTGCAGGTACATTTGGCTGGCACGGACTGAATAGTTGGAAGTCTACAGGGGCAACTGCAGTCATTTTGGACCCACACAACATAGATTGCTGCCCACACCTGCAGCTCCATCCCCACCCCAGGCAGGGGAGAAAGGGGCTTGAAGCTTCATCAGTCTCTCTGGGCAACTACAGTCTAGGCCTGCACATCTTGGATTATTATACACAGCTGTGGCTCTGTCCCTACCCCTGGCAAAGGAGAAAGTTGGGAGACGCTTCATGGGTCCCTGGGGCAATGAGAGCAGCTTGAGCCTCTGCAGCTTACAGCACCAACTACATCCTTGGCTCCTCTACACAACCAGCAAGGGAGAAAGGGCAAGAAAGCCCTAAATTACAGAGAAAAACTTAACCCAGAATAAATACTCTAGTAAGCCAGATGCCAAGACACCAACAAAAAATTACAATCCATACCAAGAAACAGGAAGCTATGGCTTATTTAAAGGAACAAGATAAGCCTCCAGATGACATAAAGGAGTTGAGACAACTAATCATAGATGTTCAAAGAAATCTCCTTAATAAATTCAATGAGATGGCTAAAGAGATTAAGAAGACACTGGGTGAACACAAGGAAGAATTTGAAAGCATACATAGAAAAATAGCAGATCTTATGGGAATGAAAGGCACAATAAATGAAATAAAAAATACACTGGAATCATATAATTGCCGATTCGAGGAGGCAGAAGAAAGGATTGGTGAGCTTGAAGAAATGGCCTCTGAAAGAGAACATACAAGAGAACAGATGAAGAAAAGAATGAAAAAATTGAACAAAGTCTCAGGGAACTAAACGACAGCAAGAGACATGTAAACATACATGTCAAGGGTATCCCAGAAGAAGAGAAGGGAAAAGGGGCAGAAGGAATATTTGAAGAAATAATGGTAGAAAATTTCCCAACCCTATTGACAGACATAGATATCCATGTCCAAGAAGCACAACATACTCCCATCCGAATAAATCCAAATAGACCAACTCTGAGACACATACTAATCAGAATGTCAAATGCCAAAGACAAAGAGAGAATTCTGAGAGCAGCAAGAGAAAAGCAATGCATAAAATATAAGGGATATTCAATAAGATTAAGTGCTGATTTCTCATCAGAAACCATGGAGGCAAGAAGACAGTGGTATGATATATTTAAGATACTGCAAGAGAAAAACTTCCAGCCAAGAATCTTATATCCAGCAAGATTATCTTTCAAAAATGAGGGTGAGTTTAGAATATTCACAGAGAAACAGAAACTGAGAGAGTTTATAACAAAGAAACTGGTCTTGCAGGAAATACTAAAGGGTGTCCTACAGCCTGAAAAGAAAAGACAGGAGACAGAGGCCTGGAAGAGAGTCTAGAAATGAAGATTATATCAATAAAAGTAATTAAAGGTGCCAAAACAGTGGTGAAAATAAAATGACAGATAATAAAGCCCAAATATTCAGGAATAAACTTAATCAATGATGTAAAGCACTTCTTTCAGAAAACTACAACTCATTGTTAAAAGAAATTTTTTAAAAAACTATATAATTGGAAGAACATTCCATGCTCATGGATTGGAAGACTAAATATCATTAAGACGTCAATTCTACCCAAATTGATACACAGATTCAATGTAATCCTGATTAAAAAAATTCCACCAGCATTTTAAAAATAAATGGAAAGCATGACTATCAAATTTATTTGGAAGGGTAAGGGGTCCTGAATAGCCAGAAACATCTTAAAAAGGAAAAGCAAAGTTGGAGGACTCTCACTTCTGGGCTTTAAATCATATTACCTAACTACAGTACTAAAAACAGTATGGTACTGGCATAAAGACAGACACATAGACCAGTGGAACCAAATTAATGGTTTAGAAACAGACCCTCACATCTATGGTCAAGTGATTTTTGACTAGCCTGTCAATCCCACCCATCTCAGGCAGAACAGTCCATTCAACAAATGGTGCTGAGAGAACTGGATGTCCATAGCCAAAAGAAAGAAAGAGGACCCCTACCTCACAACTTATACAAAACTTAATTCAAAATGGATCAAAAACCTAAATATAAAAGCAAGAATCATAAAGCTTCTAGAAGAAAATGTAGGAAAATATCTTCAAGAACTGGTGGTAGGTGGTAGATTCTTAAAGGAGATAAGAGGAGGACTGAGATGGACTACTGATGTTTAATATATGTAGAAGTTTTAATTAGCTTTACTGTAAAAGTGTGGAAATGTACAAAGTTGATGGTAACACATTATAGTGAGCAACAGCTGGTTTATAAATGGGAATGTGACTGAAAATCGTAGTCTAGGGATGTAAATGCCATTTGACAGAAAGCTAGAGAATTAACTAGGAACTGAATAGCACAGTAAACGCAGAGGTGGATGAGATTTTGGTTGATGGTACAGATGCAAGAGTGTCCTTAGTGAGCTAGAGCAGATGTACATCAGTATTGCAGGGTGGTGGGAATGTGGAGAAGCATGGGAAAAATACAACTGAATTGACTTATGGTCTGTGGTTAACAGTAATAATGTAATATTCATGCATCTATGCCAAAGATGTACTGTGTTGATAATGGTGGAGTATGAAGAAGTGTGCCAAATGTATGCTATGGACCTGGTAATTATCTGATGATATTATCTCATAATCAGTAACAAATGTTCCACCACGGTGTGGTGTGTTGATAGAGGGGTGCTGTTTGGGAATTCTGCACATGTGCATGAGTGTTTTGTAAGTTTACAAATTTTGTCATAAAAATATATTTAAAAAATAATAGGGTGAGTTGGGGGAAAATATACCAAATATGAGATATGGACTATAGTTAGTAGTAAGATTTTGACAATATTCTTTCATAATTTCTTTTTAAAATATTAATTAATTTATTTCTTCTCTCCCTTGTCATTTTGCACTTGCTGTCTCCTCTCTGTGTGTTCTTCTGTGTCGGCTTGTCTTCTCTTTAGGTGGCACCGGGAACCAATACTGGGATCTTCCAGAGTGGAGAGAGGCGCTCAATCTCTTGCGCCACCTCAGCTCCCTGGTTTGCTACATCTCTTATTGTCTCTCTTCTGTGTCTCTTTTTGTTGCGTCATCTTGCTGCATCGGTTCTCCATGTGGGCCAGCACTCCATGTGGGCCAGTTTTCTGTGCAGGCCAGCTCGCTGTGTGGGCCAGCTTGCCTTCACCAGGAGGCCCTGGGAATCCAACACTGGACCTCCTATATGGTAGACGGGAGCCCAATCGCTTGAGCCATATCCACTTCCCTTCTTTCATAATTTGTAACAAATGTCTCACAACAATTCAAGGTGTTGGTGGTGGGTTGACGTATGGGACCCCTGCATGATGTCATGCATATTTGCTTTGTAAGTTCACAACTTTTACTATACACTTATTGCTTATTTATTTTCATGTATAAATGATATAATAATAATAATAATAGGATGAATTGGAGGAAAATACTTTGGTTAGTAGCAATATTTTGAGGATTCTCTAATCATTAGTTAAAAATGTTTCACAACAATGCAAGGTATTGGTGGTAGAGTGATGTATAATATCATGTATGTTTGTTTTGTAATTTCACAACTATTACTATACACTTATTATTTACGTATATTTATGTATGAGTTAAATACTTCAATAAACTAAATAATAATAATAATAATTGGCCAATCCATGAAAATTCCCTATTCTCTCTGGGCTCTTGAAGATTCTAATCTGGACAATTCAGACATCTAAAATACTGCAAGGGATTTATACCCTTACTTATCATCAACAGATTGAGTTTGCTTTTCCTCCAGTATTAGAGACTTAGTTCTATGAAAGCGACATCACTGGAAAACTAATCTTGAGTCCCTTGAAAGGGTCTTTACAGCATCCTCCTTGCCATTAACACTGCCTCCAAACCCAGGTTGGGGAGCAACCCTGAATCCTGTCTATCAACTAAAAAGGCACAAAAGCTACTCTAAATGAAATTCCACCCCAATGGAAACCTTAAACTGAGGCTTTCTCCAGAGACCATGGAAACAGACAGCACAAAGAGGTAAGCAGCTTTCCAAGTCATCAGACCAAGACCTCCGAGGAGACCCTTTGCTTCTCAACTTCACCATTTTTATTTTCCCTCTTTGCTACATTCTCCTTCTGCTCTGTCCCCTCCTGTGTCACCTTTGCTATCCACATAACAACCCCTCCCCAATTCCTATGCCTGTCTCAGATTTAATGGCACCCTTTGTGTTATAACTTGGGGTCCCTTTAGCTTTCTCCCTAGACTTCAAATCACACCTCCTTCAACCTCAATACATTTCATTAAGGTCTCATATAAACTCCAAGATGCAAACCCATAGGAGGATTGTTACCATGAACTCTGGATAGCCCCTAATGAGGCATATTTTATTTGTGGCCATGATACCTATTGCTATCTGCCTGCTAATTGGACTGGATACTGTTATCTACCTAATCTAATTAGCCCTTACCAAATCTTTAACAGACTGCCTTCTTCTCTCACCTTAACTACTCTATTACCTCTGATTTAAGTTTTCCAGGCACCAGACGATCCAAAAAGTCTACAAAAAAGCATGTTAAAACTACAAGTTATGCGCAGAATCCCAGCCCCAGAAGGAAGCTGTGACCTTCCTTTCTCTCCAGGTTCTCAAGAAGCCTTAAAACAAGAGGCTAAGAGACTGGGAGTAAACCTAAATGATGATTTTTGTAGCAGATTATTTATGGGCAACATTCATGTTTGGAGTTGCTGCTGTGTGGGCCACTCAAGAAGTTCACCATAACTCCTGCTTTTTCCATGCTTTGCACTGGGAAATAACCAGGACTGCAGACAATATTACCAAAAACTACCAACATCATCCCCAGAGAACCACAGAAATTTTAATGAGTGTTCCTCTACAATCTTATGGCATTGCACATGATTCTGGCTTCTTAAGGAGGCACTTGTGCAGTGGTCAGAAGTGACTGCTGTGCATGTTTCCCAAAACCTCTCTGATGTCTATGCCGTCATGAAAAATATTCAGACTGTAAACTGGGAAATTCATTGGATTGCCACTGCCATCCATCCTCATTCTACCGTCTAAGGACGCTTTGGGCCTGATGTCCTAGAATTTTCTCTCCTGGTTCCCTCCAAACCTCAAATCTTGGTTTTACTCCCTTATTCAACCTTTAATAATTGTTCTTTTTATTATATTCTTAGGCACACTTCTCATTAAATGGCTGATCTCTAAGTCTCTAGCAGCTTCATTTCGACAGCATAATACAGCTAGTTTTTCAGGGCCAACAAGAACATTGGTGGTCAGCCCACCCCTGAAAACTACTTGGACCAACCTCACACTCATAATGACTCTTATTCCATCCCAAATAGTATCTAAGGACAGATTTTATTTGTCTTAAACAACAGAAAGGACTGACCAAGTGTTCACAATTGTCCGTTTGTTACCCTCTGCTTTGTCTTGACTAAACTTTCATCAGACTTCTCTCTTCCCTACAGGCCCCAGAACTCTGCTTGTCCCAAGCCTGAGAAAGAATTAAAAAGTGGGACTTTCTCCCTTATCAGCTTATCCTGAGAATCGGCTGACTACAGCTAGACCTTTTTCCTGTCAGACCCTGCTGGACATTTCCCCTTCCTTGCTCAAGTTACCTTTAAAAGTTTCTGCTAAACTTGGCCTATCCTCCCCCCAACCTATAGAAGAAAAGCCTTTTCTACTTGAATTTGAGAGGTTTGCAGATTTCTGAGAGCAGAGCATTCTCCCTATTGCAATAGCCTTTCTTCTGAATAAAGTCTCTCTTTATCTAAGCCTGGATTTATTTGATGGGTCAGAAACTTCTAAAGTGAGAGTTTGGGTTGGTGCAGAATCTTAAAGGCATCATCATGGCCTGTTCACCTAACAAGTTAAGCTCCTATTTTAAAATGATTGATAAGCTTGCAAGTCAACTTACAAGCAAATTGGGGAAAGGCTCAATAGATGATTATGACTAAGAGGACAGGCATATCATTTTAAGTCTTTTACCTGATGTGACAATTCTGGAAAATACTGTTATCTTTGTTTTTATGTTGTTAGCCCACTAAATCTTTTG
>JAQZBX010065371.1:0-16322 GCA_029593785.1 Cabassous unicinctus | reverse complement strand
AGTTATGGGATGTGTGCATGTGCTATGGTGTGTGTGTGTGTGTATGTGTGTGTGTGTGTGTGTGTTGAGGTCTACTTCAAGTCTGGTGGTCAGGCAGCCCCCTGGAGAGATGGCATTTGAGCCTCAGTGACCAGAGCTGGCCTGGGAGGATGAGACCACTGGGGGGACCATCTGAACCAGCGCCCCCCAGGATAGGGAGGCCCCCAGCTCTGGCATGTGGTGCCCCCAGCAGCCCCCCTGTTACCTGGGTGGCTCCTTGTGAAAGGGCATAAGGGGTGTTCTCCCCTTGCAGGGCCCAAGAGGGGCTCAAAGTGTGAGCAGAGGAATGAGCCTCCCAGCTCCTGTGAACCACGCAGAAGGAAAGCTGTGCCCCCGAAACCTCCCAGAGAAGCCCTGTGCTCCCTCTGTGGCCTTTCTTTCAGCCAGGTCCTTGTTCTTCACTGGCCCCTGAGGAGACCCTGCCCAGTGCGTCCTGGTCCCCAGGCCTCCCTGTTCAACCCCAATTCTCTGGCTGAACTTCACTGTCATATTCTGAGGCCACTCGCCCACAGGAAGCTCCTTCCTGGAGGACATGCGGCCAGACTTGATTTGGCACAGCAAAACTAAAAAAAAAGTCTCATATCTGCTGTATTAGTCAGCCAAAGGACTGCTGATGCAAAGTACCAAAAATGGGTTGGCTTGTATAAAGGGAATTCATTTGGGGTAAAAACTTACAGTTCCACGGCCATGAAATATCCAAATCAAGGCACCATCAGAGACACTTTCTCAAGTCAGCCACTGTTGATCCTGGCATCCTGCCACGTGTTGATGCAAGATGGCCACCGATCTCTGCCAAGATCCCTGCCTTCCCTTACAGAATCAAGCATCTTCCAGCGCTCAGCTGTGGCAAACAAGCATGAGGCTTGTCTCTTACGGGCCTCCTCTCCCAGTCTTCGCTGTTCCACTTTCTTCCTGAGTTAAACTGTGAGCTCTCAGGTATACGGCTCCTCTCTCCCTGCGCCTCAGCTCTTTGAGCTTCTCAGGGCTTCTCTCCTTGAGCTCAGCTGTGGGTGAACCTAGAGTCCTCTCTCTCAGAGACAGGATCAAATATGGCAAAGCTCCCTTTTCCTGTGTCTCCAATTTTATCGGCCCAGCAAGAGGGCGGACTCTCAACCTGAGTCATGCCTTACTGATGTAGACCAATCAAAAGGTCTCAAACCCACAGGAATAGATTAGTTCAAAAACATAATCTTTCTCATTTTCATATTTATAAAAGAATTTCAGATTGTCATACATACACACACACACACACACACACACACACACACACACACACCAACCTTGGAGAAAAGCAAAAAAAATCTGAGTCCACGTTCTTTCTGGGTCTGAAAGAAAGCTCACTGGGCAGTAGAGAGGGGAGGAGAGTCAGGCAGATGAAGTAGAAGTTACCACAAGGGGGTTGGTCTTTATTCTAAGAACAATGAGAATGACTGAAGGATTTCAAGTGGCATATGCTGATTGACATTTTTTGGGATACTGTATTAGTCAGCCAAAGGGATGCTGATGCAAAGTACCAGAAATCTCTTGGCTTTTATAAAGGGTATTTATTTGGGGTAAAAGCTTATAGTTACAAGGCCCTAAAGAATCCAACTCAAGGTTGATTTCTCACCCAAAGTCATTTGCCATGTGTTGAAGCAAGATGGCGGGCGATGTCTGCAAGGGTCCAGGCTTCCTCTTTCCTCCTTCCTCTTGAGGCCCCGTGGGCCCAGCTTCTTCCAATCTCAGCTGTAGGCTGGAATAGGGCTCAGGTGCTCTGTTCTCTTCAGCTGCAAGTTATCAGGCACATGGCTCATCTCTTTTCCCAGGGCCACAGGATTAAAGTTTTCTCCGTGTCTATGGAGTTCTCTCTCTTCCTCTGTATATCTTTTTCTGTGTTCTCCTGTGTGTGTGTCCATTTATAAAGCCCACCAAGGGGGCAAGGACTCAATTCTGCATGCCTTAATAACATGGTCGAATCAAAGCCCTAATCTTGATTTAATCAAATAAACCTAAAGCGTTTGAATTTAAATCAATCAAAGGGTATCATGCCCAGAGGAACAGACCAGTTTACAAACATAATATATTTTTTGGAATTAATAAATAATATCAAACTGCTACAGGTACCTTGGGCTGCTGGTTGGAGACTGGGTTAGAGCAGGACATACCTGGCTGGGGAGATATTTCTAGGAAGAAGATGCATTATCCGTGCAGGAGATGGTGGTGGTAAGCTCTGGGGTAGGGGGAGCTGGGGCAGTCTCATCCAGTGACTACTCTTCCTCTGTGAAGTGGCAAGTGAGATCATTTGCTTGGAGTGAGGGGACAGAGGAAGATTGGGAGGTTTGAGGGAAATCTCAAGGGCAAGTAGATGGGAGGCCATGGGAGGCTCTGGGGCAGTGCTTGGGGTCCTGCTGACATTGGCGATTCTGAGTTAATAATGGCAAACTCCTTACAAGTTGTAACCCAGAAAACAAAAGGAGCAGCAATAGCAACTGAGAGACTCAACAAATCTTTAGTTGACTGAAGGCAAAGGAAGGCTCTAGTAGAGCAGAGATAGTTTGCACCTAAGAGTAAGAAGACATGGTACCATAAAAAAAAAAGCCACTTGCCCACAGATCCCATGGGGGCTCAGTATTTTAAGCACCAGTTACCATGAAAGGAAGCTGATGGTTTCAGTACTGAAAAAAAGTGAATTCAATCCCCCTCCCTGGCTCCAGCAGCCAGCTTCTCCCTCCCTATGCCACTCCCAGCCCCAAGATATGAGGTTTAGTTTCTAGAAAAAATAAGCAGGGGAGAGTAGAGGTGAGGCACAGATTCCTGTGAAAATATGCACACTGAACTCTGAGGGCCTCAGACCCCCTCCCAGTCCTGTTTGCAGAAGGCCAGTGGCCAGCATTTGCCTCTCCAGGCAGGAGATTGGAGGCTTCTCTGCAGAAACTGAGTGTCTCTAGAGAAACACTTGCAGCCATTTGGAGGTACCCTGACGACATTCATGACTTGCTGCTGAATCATTCCCTCCACGAAGCACACTTGCAACTGAGGCCAGCCCCAGTGTGCAGCCAGCTTACTCCTAAATATAAATAGAGTGTTTGCCTTATAAGAACATTTGAGGAAACCTGCTAACCTAAAAGAAAACAAAGAGAAAAAGAGACCAGTGCAGAGAATGGAATTTTTTAAATTGTAATTAATATCTTCACAAGGGTAAAATACTGCATCTGTTAAAAAAATTCAGGAATCTATAAAAATGAACCAGAATAAATAAGTATTTTATGCATTAAAAATATTATAACTGTATTTGATAAAAACCCAGTGCTCTTTCTTTCTAAAAACACTCAGAAAACTAGGAATAGAAGGGAACTTCCTGAACATAAGAAATGGGTTATAGGAAAAACCCACAGCTAACATGATACTCAATGATAAAAGACTGAAAGCTTTGTACCTTAGATCAGGAACAAGACAAGGGTTCCCATAATAACCTTTGTTATTAAACAATGGTTTAATACTGGAATGTCTAGCCAAAGGAATTAGACAAGAAAAATAAATAAAAGACATCCAAATTTGAAAGAAAGGAGTAAAACTATCTCTATTCACAGATTGCATGATCAATCCTATATGTAGAAAATCCCAAGGAATCCATAAAAAAGCACTAGAGCTAATAAACAAATTCACCAATGTTGCAGGGTATAAGATCAACACATACAGATTAATTGTGTACCTATATATCAGCAATGAAAAATCTCAAAAGAAAATCAAGAAAAATAATTCCATTTACAATAGCAACTAAATGAATAAAATATTTAGGAATAAGTTTAACCAAGAATGTAAAAGATTTGTTCACTGAAAACTACAAAATATTGAAAGGAATTAAAGAAGACCTAAGTAAGTGGAAAAACATGTTCATGGATTAGAAAACTTACTATTGTTAAGATATCAATACTACACATAGTGATTTACAAATTTAATGAAATCCCTGATCATAATTCCAGCAGTCATTTTTTGCAGAAATGAAAAAGCTAATCATTAAATTCTTATGGAATGGGAAAGGGCCCCAAAACCATTTTGGGAAAGAAGAACAAATTTGTAGGACTCACGCTTCATGATTTCAACACTTATTACAAAGCTAAGAACAGACACATAGCCCAAAAGACTAGAATTGAAAGTTAAGAAATAAAGCTACACATCTATGGCCAATTGGGTTTTGACAAGGGTGTCAAGACCACTCAATGGGGAAAGATAGTCTCTCCAACAAATGATGATGGGTAAACCATGTATCCATATGCAAAAAAAAAAAAAAAAAGAAATTGGACCTCAATCTACACCATATACAAAAATTAACTCAAAATGGATCGACAACTTAAGTATAAGAGTATACTTCCCCTTATAAGAGCTCTAAGTATAAGAGCTAAAACCATAAAACTCTTAACAAAAACATTGGGTAAAATTGTCAGGATCTTGTATTAGGCAATGGTTTCATAGATATGACACCAAAAGCCAAAAACAAAAGAAAATGAAAGATAAATTGGACTTCATCAAAATAAAAAACTTTTGTGCATCAAAGGACTTTATTAAGAAAGTGAAAAAGCCTCCAAAATGAGAAAAAATATTTGGAAATCATATATCTCACAAGAATTTGATAGACAGAATATATTAAGAACTCCTACAATTCTATAACAAAAAGATAAACAATTCAATTGAAAAAAGGGCAAAGGACTTGAATAGACATTTCTCCAAAGAAGATAGACAAACGGCCAGTAAACACATGAAAAGATGCTTAACATCATTAGCCATTAGGGAAATGCAAATCAAAACTACAGTGAGATACCACATCATGCCTACTAGGATGGCTTTTATTCAAAACACAGAAAATAACAAGTGTTGGTGAGGGTGGAGAGAAATTGGACATTTTGTGCATTGTTGGTGGGAATGCAAATGCTGTGGAAAACAGTTTGGCTGTTTTCAAAAGTTAAGTATAGAATTACCATATGACTTGGAAATTCCACTCTTAGGTAAATACCCCCAAAGAGCTGAAAGCAGGGACTCAGACTAGATACATGTACACCAGCAATCATAGCAGCATTATTCACAATAGCCAAAAGGTGGAAGCAGCTCAAGTGTCCATTGACAGATGAATGGAAGAACAAAATGTGGTATATCCATAGAATGGACTATTATTCAGCCATAAAAAGTAATGAAGTTCTGTTACCTGCTGCAACATGGATAAACCTTGAAGACATCATGTTGAGAGAAATACTCCCAGACACAAAAGGACAAATATTGTATGATCCCACTTATATGAAATATCTAGAACAAGCAAATTCATAAAAAATAAAAATAATAAAAAAAAAAAAGATTAGCTGTTTCCAGTGGCTGCAATAGGGAGAATAGGGAGTTATTCTTTAATAGGTACAAGTTTCCGTTTTGAGTGATGAAAAAGTTTTAATAATGGAACGTGGTGATGGTAGCAGAACGTTGTAATAGTAATTAGTGCCACTTAATTGTACACTTAAAAATGGCAAATTTTATGTTATATGAGGTAGATCTCTATGTGATGATTCAAAGAAGAATCTAGGATATGTTAAATTTTAAAATCAAGTTGTAAGATTTTACATATAGCTGTAATATTTTATATATATTTATAAACACATGTACATGCACCTAAATGTGTACATACCCCATAAAATAATTTTAAACTATATTTTATATATTTATAAGTTTTGTATACACATATGTGTGTTCCCGCACACATAGAAAATGCTTGAAAACCTCTTACAGCTATTAACAATGATAAAGTCTGAAGAGTAAGATTTTCAGACTAGAGGGAATTTTGCTTTTCACTTTAAATGTTTCTGAGCTTTAAAAAAGCATTACGAGTGGGGACATGAAGCTCCGTCTCTTGCAGGGTCACCACAGACTGGCCGGAGAAGCAGAGGGACTTCCGGTGGCGCCCGCCGCCCCTCGCCCCTGAAGCCCGCCTGGCCCTGTGGCCGGCCGACCTGTCCTGCACCTTTGGGACACTGAAGGGCTCTTACAGGGAGTCCGCCCTCCTGCTTTCTGCTTCCGGCTTGTCGGGGGCTTTCGGCAGGAGGGGGGGACACCTCACGGGCTGCGCTTTTCTGCTTTTCTGGTTTGGGGGATCCTTGGCAGGGTCTTTGTCTGGGGACGCAGCCCCCGAGGGGCTGGGGTTTGGCTTGCTTTGGGCTGCGCTGCCTGCTGCTGGGTCCTCCTGCGCGCTGCGCGGGATTGCGGGGTTGCTGCAGCGGGGAGCCTGGGGACAGCCCATCAGAGCCCGGGACAGCGCGGGCCTTCCATGCCATACACCGGCTGCAGGCAGCCGCTGTGCAGGGCACCAGGCATCTGGGCGGGTGTAATAAGGAGAAAAGCCTGGTACAAAGTCGAGGAGGAACTGACTCCTGACAACGCCGTGGGGTCGGAGGCCAAGGCTGCCTGCAGGGCCCGCGGTTGTGCAGAAATCCCCATTTCTTAAGCCACTGCTACCGAGTAGTGGTACGCAATGTGGATAATTTGCATGTCTCTACTGCCAGTTCACACCATGGACTCAGCGCCTTCTTGATCTCTGGCAGTATAGTCAGCAGTAGTTTGAATCTAATCACATGAGAGAATCAGTTCCACAAACCACAGACACAACTCAGGTACATCTTACCTAACATTCTGGGTCTCAAGAACAACTTCTGATACCAAATCTTTATTACTTACAGTTCTCCAAGGAAACAGAACCAGCAGGGTATAATGCATATATATTAGACTCTCCATCCTGGGGGATTCTTAAAGAAAATTAGTTAAGTGGTTTATTTTATCAAAACATTTCCATTCCCGATTAATGGTTGTCTTTACCCGAATTCAGCCACGTGTCCTCATTTTGCTGAGGGAATAGTGGGTGATCTTTGTGGGTTACAGTGTGGCCGTCAGTGTGCACAGACGGAGCCACGACTTCAGGATTGTGCAGTCAAGAATGATGGTGCCACTTCAGGGTCACACTTGAACACGGTCCTCTCAGGTTTTTGTTTGTTTGGCAGGATCGTTTACAATCTTTTTATCTTAATAATTTCTACAGGATTAAAGTGAGCTTTGTTTAGTAAGAGTGCCACTAAAGACTCCCAGGTCAGGTCTTGGTGAGCTCTCATAAAGGAGAGGTAGCTTATTCAGGATGCTGTGGGAATTCCTGGATGGGGCTAGAGAAGGGTGTGAGCTCAGCGTGTGGACTGAGTAACGTGGGCATTTTGTTAAAGAAGGCATTTGTCCTGCTCTGTGGGAGAGCAGTATGCCCGGGGCATGCTTGTCTGCCTCCAGGACTTGGGCTGGTGGAACAGGGTCTGTCCAAGAAAAAATATCTGTCCCCAACATCATGTTGTTAAGAGTTTCCATGATAGCTACTGGTGCAGAAATTAGCCTGGGGGTCTTCTATATGGGCTGTTATGGCAGAAGGAAAGAACTCCCATGAGTTAGCTTTCAGTAGACATGGAGGAGATGGAGGTGGAGGCAAACTCTTTTTGAGGCATCTGACCCTGGCAGGGACGGTTAGAGCAGGTGACTCTAGAAGAGTTCGGCCCAGGAGAGGAGAAACTTCAAGTCCCTCTCACTTACTACGCAGTGCCTGGGTTCTCTCTAACAACTCTTCTCCTTATGTATCCCTATTCAATTCCGTTTTCTCAATTCTAGCCTCAGCTGTTTTCTGTTCAAAATGAATAGCCGGTGCTCTATTGTGTTACTTGTAAATTTTACATACAACTGATTATTTTTTCATTGAATTATTTTTTCCAAAGTTCTGTAAATTCTGCATTTGGGCTCAGTATTCAATTTTTCCCATTTACCATAGTTGCACATGATTTATTACCTATCAGGTTAGGTGTGCCTCTCTCATGTTTCCAACTATTTGACATGGAATTCCCCTGTACCCTCAAGAACATCGCCAGGTATAATCCAAGGAACTCTGTGTCCAATGTCTGAAATGAATTCTAAAATTCTTAGAGGAAGGACCGTATTTCAATTCCCATTCCATTTCCAGAACCAAGCATATTATACTCTGCTATTACACAAGATAGAGTTACTTTTTAAAGAAGATTCATTTAGAGAATAAATGCATTTTTCGTTATTTTTCCTTGTAAGTAAAATTAGTTCCAAAATCCTTTAAGAAGCTCAATTAAGTTTGGCCTATCACAATGTTTCACAGATTACATGTTAGCAATATAGAGTCCTCATATTGAAATGCATTTGCTTGTATTCAGATAGATAAAATTTAACTTAAAATCATGATTTCTTCATGGTAAAAATGCCACATTAGTTCTCATGTCTAGTGGCTCTGATTGTAAGCTTAAATTATTTTTGTATGTGTTTTATCATAGCTGATTGTGTCAAAAAGCCTTCATTATTTCTTCTTTTTATTGTCAGTAATCAGGCATACATTAAAATCCTCAGAGGGTAAGGGATACTGTGTCATGCTTTATCAGAGAAGAAATCAAGGGAATAAAAAGGTAAATGACCCAGCCTTGCTAATATTCCAAAGCATGCCTAAGTAAAGCGAAGAATATGGAAGAGGCTGATGGAGTTCCCTGTATTTACTACATTTAGATATCCAGTTACACTCTTAACGGTTTACAATAGTATTATTAGTGGTTATAAATGTACTACATATTTGAACATTTATAAAAATATTTATATATTGTTCTTAAAAAAAGCATTAACGATATATTTCTTCTATAATTAAAAAATAAAAAATGTCCCCTTAAAAAAATAATAAATAAGACTAGAAGGAAAATCTTTGCAAAACATATATCTATTTGATTAAAGACTTGTATCCAGAATATATAAAGAACTCTAAAAGCCAAACAATAAGGAAACATCAACCTAAAAAGTGGCCAATAGGGGAAGCAGATGTGGCTCAGGTGATTGGGCTCCTGTCTACCATATAGGAGGTCCAGGGTTCAATTCCCGGGGCCTCCTGGCGAAAAGCAAGCTGGCCCGAGCGGCGAGCTGGCCCAAGCGGAGAGCTGGTCTGCACAGAGAGCTGGCACAGCAAGATGACACAACAAATAGAGACACAGAAGAGAGACAATAAGAGACACAGCAGACCAGGGAGCTGAGGTGGCACAAGGGAATGAGCGCCTCTCTCCCACTCCGGAAGGTCCCAGGATCGGTTCCTGGTGCCACCTAAAGAGAAGACAAGCAGACACAGAAGAACACAAAGAGAGCAGACAGTGAGCGCAAAATAACGAGGGGGGCGGGGGAGAAATAAATAAATCTTTGGAAAAAAAAAGAAAGTGGCCAAAAGATTTGAACAGACAGTTCAACAAAGAAAATATATGCATGGCAAAAAAGGACATGGAAAGATGCTCAACGTCATTAGCCATCAGAGAAATGCAAATTAAAACCACAATGACATAGTACTACACCCTTTTAGACAGACTAAAATTAAAAATACAAAGTGTTGGTAAGGTGTGGACCATCTGGAACTCTCATACACTGCTGAAAGGAATGTAAAATGACACAACCAATTTGGGAAAATTTGGCAGTTTCTTAAGAAGTAAAACAGACCTACCGGATGATCCAGCCATCCCATTCCTAGGTGTTTACTCAAGAGAACGGGATGTGTGTCTATATGAAGAATTTACATGAATGTTCAAAGCAGTTTTATTTTAATAGCCCCCAAACCAGAAACCACCCAGATTTCCATTAAGAGATAAATGGATAAACAAATCATGATAAATCCATTTAATCAACAATAAAATTTAACGAACTATTGATACATGCAACATGTGGCTGAATCTTAATTATGCTGAGTAAAAGAAGCCAGATGAAAAAGAACACCTACTAAACGATTCCATTTTTATAAAACTCTGAAAAATGGAATCTCCAGTGTCAAAAAGTGACAAGAGAGAAGGTGGGGAGGGGCAATAGGAAGAGATTATTAAGGGACATGATGGGGTGACAGATATGTTTGCTATTTTGAATATAGTGATGGTTTTAAAAGTGTTTGTGATGTAAAAGCATATCAAATTATACATTTTAAATATGTACAGTTTATTTTATGTCAATCAGACCTCAATAAAATTGTTAAAAATTGTCATCACTGAAATTTAAATTTCCAAAAGAAAGTTTGGAATTGAACCTCAAGGAAAGCTCCTAAAGGAAGAAGAACACAAATAATAAAAATAGGAGTAAAAATTTTTTTAAAAGTTAGAGACTCAATCCATTGGTTCAATATTAAGAAACAGAAGTTCCAGAAAAAGGAAACAGAGAAAACAAAAGGGAGGAACTCGTCAAAGAAGTAATAAATGTGACTTTATTTGTAAAAAGAATCTTTGCAGATGAGATTAAGGATCTTAAGATTGTCCCGGATTTCCTGAATGGGTCCTCGACGCCATCGCGGCATCTTTGGAAGACACAGGCATGGGAGGCTGAGACGTCGACGCGCGGAGAGCAAGGCCGTGTGAAGACCGAGGCAGAGGCTGGACGACACGGCCACAAGCAAGGAAAGCCAGGATGACCGGCTGTGCGGGAGCTGGAAGGGCGCCGACGGGGTCTCCCCGAGCCTGGGGGCGTGGGGCCCTGTGACAGCTTGAGTTTGCCTTTCTGGCCTGCAGCACTGAGAGGATACATTTCTGTTATTTGAAACCCGTTTGCCTCCAGGTTTGTGGTAACCTAATCACGGTATAATTGGCGCCACAGTAACAACATCGTCATATTACATTACATGTTATGTAACCATAGGAACAGAGAAACTGATTATTGATATTAACATAATCATATTGAGAGGATGGGGGAGGGGAAGCAAGAAGAATGTCAGGTAAGAGAAGCAGATCCTTTCCCATACGGGAAGTCAATGGACAGTCTTACAAAAGTAAAAACTCATTTAAAGAAAATAAGCCGTCTGAATCGGTCCTGTGGCGATGGGGCTAGGTCTGGTGGTGACAAGCCCAGGATGTGTCCTGGGAGAGATGGCTGGACCGAGGGTCGGGTCACGGGAGCTAAGGGACAGAGGGGCCTTCCTGGGAAGAGCTGCATTCGGCCGAGGCACAAAGGGGGGAATGCCTGGAAGAGCGTCTGCCAGTCCTTGTGGGGCCCAAAGAGCAAGTGGAAATGCGTGAGGATTGGGAGAGCGGGTCTAGGTCAGGGGGAGGAAACTCGGGGCCTCACAGGCAAGAGGACAGAGCCAGGAGACGCGGCCACTGTGGGCGGTGACCCTGGCGACAAGGACCTGGGGGTCACTGGGCCTCCCCGAATTCAGCTTCAGCCAGTGAAGAAGGAGCTCAGGCACTGGGGTGGGGTGGGCGAGCCTGCCCTGCTGCTCCTCGGGGCAGTGTGTGGGTGAGCAGCACACAGCGGATGCTAGCTGGGCTGGGCGGCTGGAGCGGCCGTTGGCAGGACAGTGAGCAGAGACCCCACATGGGCCAGCTCTAAGACTGTGCCCACAGAGAGACCCATCCAGGGCTGGCAGAGTTCAGAGAGAAAAGTTCTTTCCAACTGAGGGACCCCAGGGAGGCTGCCTGGAGGAGGTGGCACTGGCACTATGTCTTACGAGGAGGTGGGATCTGTAATGGGCGAAGATGGGGGCATGTGCAGAGTGGGCCGTCCTGCCAAGTCCCGGGATCAGCAAGGGCACAGGCTCGGTGGCATGGCAACGTGAGATAGTGTGTCCTAAGCGTGGGGTGTCGGAAGGGGCGTGTCATGAACACGTTTATTCCTTAGGTCTCTGAACATCCTTCCTTCCTGTGTTTGGGATATACTATTTTCCTAGAGCTGCCATAACCAATTACCACAACTGAGTGGCTTGAAACAACAGAAACTTGTTGTCTCACAGTTTTGGAGGCCAGAAGTCTAAAATCAAGCTGTCCTTTCTGGACCGTTTGGGGAGAATCGTTCCCTGCCCCTCCAGCTTCTAGGGGTTCCAGGGGCTCCTTGCCTGTGGCTGCATTACCCGAACCTCGGCTGTGTCTTCACGTGGCGTCTCCTCTTCTTTCTCTTCTAAGGGCACTTGTCGTTGGATTTAGGGCCCAGCTGGCTAACCCGGGGTGATCTCCTCATCTCAAGACCCTGAACTTAATCACACCTGCAAAGACCCTTTTTCCAAATCCGGTCCCTTCCACAGATTCCAGGGGTCAGGATGTGGACATATGTCTTGGGGCCTATTCAACCCACTTCAGGAGGATTCCCACTCAACGAGTCTGGGAGGACAGGAAATGCCTTTCCAACCCCTCTTGGCCTGGACCCAGGCGAGGGACCAGGATTCCCCAGCTGGACATTCCTATGGGGCAGGGGGGTCTTCGAATCAGAAGCTTGTGATGGGAACCGTCCCAGCAGGGGGCGGCAGCAGCGCCAGATGCCAGGCCCGGCAGGGGCCACGTGGCGCCCAGGGCTGGCCGGGGCGCGGCCGCGGTGCCCACCTCGAGGCCTGTGCCCGGGTGCTGCTTCAGCACTCCTGGTGCCCGGCCCCCGAGCTGACCCTTGCGCTCCCCAGAGACGCTGGGAGCCACCGCAGTGCCGCTGAGCCCCAAGCCTGCCTTGGTTTCTGTCTTTGCCTCCAAGCGCCTGCGGGGTACGGGAGCAGAGAGAAGATGCCTGTGTTTAATGCAGTCGGCCAGTGTAGCGTGCATTTCCCCTTGTGCCAGGCACCTGGCAACCTTAATAACTGGAGGCAATTTCACTTTTGCTTCCGTGAGATTTCTAACGTGTCCCCAAATAAACCCCGGAGTCAAAAAAGGAAGCCTCAGGAAGGAAAACGTCACCTCCTCACTTCTGAATCACTGTCGTCTGGGAAGATGCATACACTTGGTGCCGGCCGCTGCTCACGCAGTCTCTGCTGTGGGGGCCTTTGGCTATTTCTGGCAACAGGAGACTCCTTCTCCTGCCTCGACACCCACGGGGTTCTGATCAGGCCACTGCTAGGCAGCCCCACCCTCCCCGGTGGGGGTGAGAGGGCCGAGCCCAGCCCCCAGGACAGGCCAGGGCCCCGACCTGACCAAGTCCCCACGTGCACCGAGGGGTGCCAGCTCTGAGCCCTGCCCCAGCTCGCCCTCTCTCAGGGACCCTCCAGGCCCTGGGCCCACAGGAAGTCCAGCAGGAGGGGCGGCACCTCTTTCTCCAGCCTCCTGCTCCCCGCAAATAGGTCTTTCTCAGAGCAGTGCCGCACGGCCCTGTGGGGTTGGGGATGCCCTGGGCAGGCCCCCTCCCTTCTGTGAAGCAGCGTAGCTGGTCCTCGTGTCACTCACCTCGCAGGGCTGCTAGGAGGAGGCCACGTGAGGGGACCGGGAAGCTCACCTCTGAGCTCTGAAGTGCACGTGGGGAGGCGGGCTAGCCACAACAGGGAGAGAGCAGGAGAGCCCTTACCAGGCTCTGAGAGCCCCGGGCTGGCACACGGGAAGAGTGGCCCAGGGGGGTATTTGCCAGATGGACAGACAGAGGAGTGAGAATTCTGGGGAGACCACGAGGCATAATGGAAAAGGCGCGGCCTTGGGAGTCAGACGGAAACTGGGTCACAGCCCACCTCCAGGGCTCCTTCATCTGCTCCACAGGTGATTGCAGAGCGCCCAGCATGCCCTGCCTGTGGACCCCAGGGTAGAACAGACATAGCCCTGCCATGGGGAGCTAATGGGTTCACTGTGGAAGCCAGAGACACACAGGGAACGAGCCAGCACGTGGCCCCATGTTGCAGCTGTCCTGCAATAGCCACACCGAACAAGGACGGGCTGGGGCCCTTCTCAGCCAGGCGGCCTGGGGAGGCACTCTAAGGAGTGGCCCCTGGGGAAGGAGGAAGAGTCACAGGAGAGGAGGGAGAGGCCTCCAGGCAGGGGGAGCTCCGTGACAAGGTCCTGTGGCAGGAAAGTGCTGCAGGCCGAGAGATGGTAGGAGCCACCAGACCCAGGAGAGAAGGAGTTGGGGCCACAGGGGTGAGCCCTGCAGACCACGGGAACACTGTGAGTTTTATTTTAGGTGTGGTGGAAGCACAGGAGGTGATTTGCATTCTTAACATCCCCTGGGCAGATAGATCCTGGCCGCATCCCACGTGGGGGAGGGGCCAGGGGTCAGTACAAAGGGGCCACACAGGGCAGTGTTTGGGGTGACAGAGTTGAGCTGTGCGGGCCTGGTGTGGTGGATCCATGAGTCTGAATTGGCCGGAACCCACAGAACCATCCACCATAAGAGCACGCTTGACTGTGTGCAAATTTAAAAAGAAAAGTGAGAAACAAGATCCTTGGGGCAGCTGCATGGAGGGTGGGAGGGAAGGGCAGGAGGAGAGGCTGCGAGGCCACTGGGGTAGCCTGGGAAGAGCGGTGGGGCCGGGGGAGGCTGCGGAGACAGTCCAGGAGGCCCTGGTTGTGAAGATGCCCACCTGTAACCTGCCTGGCAGGGCCTGGCCTGGGCAAGGCGCTCAGTCCTGGGAGGCGGCGACCACGCAGGCCAGGGGAGCTGGGGCTGACCTCGGCCGCTCTGAGGCCAGCTGTCTGTTGCTGCAGGCAGAGGCTGGGAGCTGCCAGGGCCTGTGTTCAGAAGACAGCCCTGCAGGTGAGCTGAAGGAGACTTGCTCAACAGTGAAGGGCACCTGGCTGGGGCCCCTGGCCCTGTGGACCTGGTGCGGTCTCGGGGACAGAGGAATGCCCAGAATGTTGTGTACTTACAGCATCTTGCTCTCCCAGAGAGGCCAAAGCATTTTTGTTAGGGCTAAATCCCGGCCTACCTGAAGCTCAGTGGGGAGTGGTGGAAGGCAGGCAGCTTCCAGGGAAGCCTGGCCTGCGGACCGGGCCACTCAGCTGGGAGTGGGGAGTAGCCAGAGCACTGGGGTCAGCAGGACCCGATTCCCACTCCAGCTCAGCCCCCCATTTTAGCTGGGTGACCATGGGCAGGTCCCTCAAACTCTCTGGGCCTCCATTATAAGATTCAAAGGAGTAGCACATGGGAAAGTCTCTGAGTGGACCGTAAAACACTCTCCTGACATGGGAGGTGGAGAGGAGGAGGATGCTGATGAAGGGCTTGCCCATCGAGTCAGCAGAAATGCAAACAGGCCCTGGGTCAATGCACCCTCCCTCCCAACAGAATCAGTGGTCCAAGGGCTGGATCTGTGAGTGGAGAACAAAAGGGAAGGGAGAACACTGCTGGTGGGATTGCCAAACGGCACAGCCACTGCGGAAAACAGCCTGGTAGTTCCTCAAAAAGTTAAACATAGAGTTCCCATGGGACCCAGCAAATCCACTCCTAGGTATAAACCAAGAGAACTGAAAAAGGGGACTCCAGCAAGTACTTATACGCACATGCTCATAGCAGCACCAGTCACAAGAGCCAATACCTGGAAATAACCTGTGTCCAATGACAGGTGAACTGATAAAATGTGGTCTATCCATATGATGGAATATTATGCAGCCATAAAAAGGAATGAGTTCTGATCCGTGCTACCACATGGATGATCCTTGAAGACACGATGCTAAGTGCAACAAGCCAGCCACAAAAGCCACATATTGTATGATTCCAGTTATCTGAAATGTCTACAATAGGCAAATCCAAAGACAGAAAGCCGATTAGGGGTTGCCAGGGGTCAGGGGAGAGGGAAATGGAGAGTGACTATTAATGGGTGTGGTGGTTTGCAGCTGTATGTACCCGAGAAAGACGCGTCCTTTAATCCATCCCTGTGGGTGTGGACCCATTGTAAGCAGGACCTTTTGACGGGGTGGCTGCAGTTAAGGAGTGGCCCACCTGAATCACCTTAGTCCTATCACTGGAGTCCTATATAATCAGAATGAATTTCAGGCAAGAGCTAGAAAGCCACAGAAAGCAAGAAGCTGAAGCAGAACCTGGAAACGAAGGAAGAGACCAGCAGACGCTGCCACGTGACAGAGGAACCGAGGGCCGCGGGCAGCCGGCTCCAAAGCGCCACTGTCTTCAGGGAGAAAGCATCGCCTTGATGATGCCTTGATTTGACAACTTCCTGGCCTCAAATCCATGAGCGAATAAATTCTCATTGATTGACCCAACCCCTTTGATGGTATTTGCTTCAGAGGCCTATGAAACTGAAAGAATGGGTATTGGGGTCTCCTTTGGAGATGAGGAAAATGCTTTAGAACTACATAGAGATGATGGTTGCACAACATCGTGAATATGATAAATGCCATTGAATTGTGTGCTTCAAAATGGTTAACCTGGGTTACGTTCGTTGCACCTCAATTGGTAGAAGGTGTAGGGGGAGGACTTGTAGGACCCGTGCCAAGGAGAGAGGATTAGTCAGGTGAGGGCTAGCCTTGCACACATCTTTGCTTGGTTCTCCCAGCCACCCCATGATGGGTGTTTTATTTTTTTATTTTTTT
>JAQZBX010065370.1:0-16306 GCA_029593785.1 Cabassous unicinctus | reverse complement strand
GAGGAAGAGGGAAATCGCAACCTCACCCCTCTCCCTTTTTCCTAAACAAATCGGTACCCATTTCCTTTTTTAAATATACTTTTTCTTCATTAGAGAAGTTGTGGGTTTGCAGAACAATCATGCATAAAGTACAGGACTCCCATGCACCACCAACACCTTGCATTGGTGTGGAACATTTGTTCCAATTAATGTCAGCACATTTTTGTAATTGTGCTATTAACTGAAGTTCATGGTTTGACATAGGGTTTATTGTGTAGTGTAGTGCCATGGATTTTTTTTTTTTTTTAATTCTGTTACCATATATACAACCTAACATTTCCACTTTTAATCATATTCAGAAATATTTTTCAGTGCTGCATTCTCCAAGTTTACTTTGGAAAGCTCTTCAAAATATCCAACCTTGTCATTCTCAAACTCTGCCTTCCATATAACATCAGGCGTCAATCTTGCTAAGTTCTCTGCAACTTTAAAACACAGATCACCTTTCCTCCAGTTTCCAATAATAGTTCCATCATGTCCTTCTAAGGCCTTATCAGAAATAACTTTAGGCTCCATATTACTAGGACTTTTCCATCAAGCATCTCACAATTCCTCCAAAAAATAACCTTACCCATTTATAAAACCTTTCCAGTATTTTTGGTAATTATATCAGACTATACCCCACTCTTCTGGTACCAAATCCTGTATCAGTCAGCCAAAGGAGTGCCGATGCAAAGTATCAGAAATCTGATGGCTTTTATAAAGGGTATTTATTTGGGGTTAAAGCTTATTGTTACAAGGCCCTAAAGAGTCCAACTCAAGGCTGCTTTCTCACCAAAGTCTGTTCCACGTGTTGAAGCAAGATGGCGGGCGATCCCCATCTAGTCTCTTGGGCCTTCTTCCTCTTAAGGCTCCATGAGCCCAGCTTCTTCCAGTCTCAGCTGTGGGCTGGCGTGGGGCTCGTCTCTCTTCCCGGGGCTTCAGCTGTTTGAGCCTTCTCCTTTCTGTCACATGGCAGGACCGAAATGACCAAGTTCTCTCCTCTTCCATGTCTATGGAGCTCGCTCTCTGCCTGTGTATCTTCTTCTGTGTGTCTTCTTGAGTGAGTACCCATTTACATCAGCCCACCTGAGTTACACCCTACTGACGTGGTTGAATCAAAGCCCTAATCTTAACATAATGTAATCAAAGTCATCTCAGCTGACTCTTAAAACGTTCAAAGGGTTATCACGCCCAGAGGAACAGACCAGTTTACAAATATAATCCTTATCTTTTTTGGGGTTCATAAATAATCTCAAACTGCCACAAAGTCCTAGGGATGTTTCCCTACATTTTCTTCTAGTAGTTTGATAGCTCTGTAATATTTAGGTCTTTGATCTACTTTCAGTTGTTAGTTTTGTATTATGAGGTAGGGTTCCACCCTTTTTTTTTTTTTTCCAAATGGAGATCTAGTTTTCCCAGCACCATTTGTTGGAGAGACTCTTTTTTCCCAATTGAATGGACTTGGCACTCTTGTCAAAAATCAGCTGACCATAAATGTGAATGTTGATTTCTGAGCTCTCAATTAGATTCCATTGGTCTGTATGTCTCTGTCCTTGTGACGGTACCATGTTGTCTCGATTATTGTGGCATTGTAATAAGTTTTAAGATTGAGAAGTGTGAATCCTTCAAGTTTTATTCTTCTTTTTCAAGATGGCTTTAGCTATTTTGGACCCCTTATCTTCCCACATAAATTTGATGGTTGGCTTTTCCATTTCTGCAAAGAAGGTTTTTGGAACTTTTATTGGGATTGCGTTGAATCTATAAATTCCTTCTTTCTCATCAGAAGAAACATCTGTCAATGTCTAAGATCACTGACATCTTAGTGATATTTAGTCTTTCAATCCATGAATACGGTACGTCCTTCCATTTATGTAGGTATTCTTTGAAATCTTCTACCCATGTTTTGTATTTTTCTGTATACAAGTCCTTTATATCCTTGGTTAGATTTATTATTAGAAATTTGTTTCTTTTAGTTGCTACTGTGAATGGAATTTTTTTCTTCATTTCTTCCAATTGTTCATTGCTTGTATATATAAACTATTGATTTTTGGGTGTTGATCGTGTACTCTGAGACTTTGCTGAATTCATTTATTTGCTCTAGGAGCTTTGTGGTGGATTTTTCAGGATTTTCTGTATATAAGATCATATCATCTGCAAATAATGAAATTTGTACTTCTTTTGCAATTTGGATGCCTTTTGTTTCTTTTTCCTGCCTAACTGCTCTGGCAAGAACTTTTAGTATAATGATAGTGGGCATCCTGGCCTTGTTCCTGATCTTAGAGGGAAAGCATTCAGTCTTTCACAATTAAGGGGGTGTTAGCTGTGGGCTTTTCATATATGCCCTTTTATCATGTTCAGGAAGTTTCCTTCTATTCCTATTGTTCTAAGTGTTTTTTATCCAGAAGCAGTGCTGGATTTTGTCAAATGCCTTTTCTGAATTAAATGAGATGATCGTATTGGTTTTTTTTCCTTTCATTCTGTTAATGTGGTGTATTATATTAATTGATTTCCTTATGTTGAAACAGCCTTGAATACCAAGGATAAATCCTACTTGATCATGGTGTATAATTCCTTTGGATGTGCTGTTGGATTCAGTTTGCTATTTTGTTGAGAATTTTCACATCTATTCATAAGAAGCAATGATCTATAGTTTTCATAAAGTTTTATCTTTATGCAGCTTTTGTATGAGGGTGATGTTGGCCTCATAGAATGAATTAAGGAGTGGTCCCTCCTCTTATACTTTTTGGAAAAGTATAAGCAGAATTAGAGTTAAGTCTTCTTGGAATGTTTGGTAGAATTCCCCTGTGAAACCATCTGGTCCTGGGCTATTCTTGTTGGGGGGTTTTGGATTACTGATTCAATCTCTTTAGTAGTAACTAGTTTGTTGAGATCTTCCATTTCTTCTTGAGTCAATGTAGGTAGTTTGTGTATTTCTAAGAATTTGTCCATTTCATTTAGGTTCTCTAATTTATTAGCATATAATCGTTCATAATATCCTCTTACAGTAGTAATTTCCCCCTTTTTATTTCTGATTTTAGTTATTCGTATCCTCTCTTTTTTTTCTTTGTTAGGTAATGGTTTGTGAATTTTGCCTAACTTTTCAAAGAACCAACTTTTGGTTTTGTCAGTTCTCTCTACTGTTTTCTATTTCATTTATCTCTGCTTTAATCTTTGTTATTGCCTTCCTTCTGCTTGCTCTCGGTTTAGTTTGTTGTTCTTTCTCTAGCTCTTCCATTTTTGTGGTTAGGTCTCTGATGTGAAGTCTTTCTTTTTTTTTTAATGTAAGCATTTAGAGCTATAAATTTCCTTCTCAGCACTGCCTTCACTGCATCCCATAAATTCTTGGTAGGCTGTATTTTCATTTTCACTCACCTCAAAATATTTCCTAATTTTGCTTCTGATTTCCTCCTTGACCCACTGGCTGCTTAAGAGCATATTGTTTAATTTCACGTATTTGTGACGTTTCCACTTCTCCCTCTGTTATTGATTTCTGGCTTTATTCCACTGGAGAACATACATCGTATGACTTCAATATTTTTGAGTTCACTGAGACTTGTTTTGTGACCCAGCAGATGGTCTGCTCGAGGAGAATGTGCTCTCTGTTCTTGCTGGGTGAACTGTTCTAAGTATGCCTGTTAGACACAGTCGTTTAGCGCGTCAGTGAAGTCCTGTACCTCCTGACTCATCCTCTGACCAGACGATGCTCTAGCCGTTACGTAGAGCGGCGTGTTAAAGTCTCCTGCTATTAATGGAGAACCGTCTGTTTCTCCCTTCTCATCTGTCAGTATTTGCTTCATGTATTTTGGGGTTCTGTTGTTAGGTGCATATATAATTATAATCTTCCTGTTGTATTGTCACCTTTATCAGTATATAATGACCATCTTTGTCCCAGTAACTCTTTTTAACTTAAAGTCTACTTAATCTGCTATTAGTATAGCCACTCTAGCTCTCTTTCGGGCACTACTTGCATGGTATATTTTTTTCCCATTCTTTCACCCTCAAAATTACTTGTATCTTTGAATTTAAGGTGAGTCTCTTGCAGACAGCACATAGTAAGGAAGCCTATTTAATCTGCTTTAAGTATAGCCTCCCCAGCTCTCTTTTGGTTACTACTTGCATGGTATATATATTTTCTATCCTTTCACCCTCAAAACCTACTTGTATCTTTGAATTTGAGGTGAGTCTCCTGCAGTCAGCATATAGTAGGGCTATGCTTTTTTTTTTTAATTTATTTATTCTGCCAATCTCTGCCTTTTGACTAGAGAGTTTAATTCATTTAAAGTTACTACTGATAATACAGGACTTCCTTCTGCCATCTGCTATTTAGTCTTTGAAAGTCAAATACCTTTTTTGACTTCCATTAATGCCTACTTTCATATTTACTTGATTTTTTGTGTTGTATCACATTGAGTGCTTTCTCGTTTCTACCTGGATTTATTTTCCATCTACTTTCCTTGTGGTTACCCTTTTCTCATTTCTACCTGGATTTATTTTCCATCTACTTTCCTTGTGGTTACCCTAGGATTAAAACTTAACATCCTAAATATACAACAGTCATGTGTGCTTTGATACCAACTTAACTCCAACAGATGCACATATACTTTCCTATACCCATCTGTCCCACCACCTGTCTTTTTCGTACTTTGTTCCCACTTATATCTTTGTACATTATATATCCAAAAATGTGGAGTTATCATCACTTTTTATGCATTTGCCTTTTAGCACCTGTAGGAAATAAGAAGTGGAGTTACATACGAAACAAGACTACAATAATACTGGCATTTATAATTACCCAGATGGTTACCTTTACCACAGGTCTTTATTTCTTTATGTCCCTTTGAACCACTGTCTAGTGTCCTTTCATTTCTATGTGAAGAACTTCCTTCAGCACTGCTTGTAGGGCAGGTTTAGTGGTGATGTACTCCCTCAGTTTTGTTTATATAAGAATGTCTAAATCTTTCCCTATTTATGAAAGAGCGATCTTGCCAGATACAAAATTCTTGGCTGGCAGTTGTTGTCTTTCAGCACTTTAAGTATTTCAACCCACCACCTTCTTGCCGCCATGGTTTCTGATGAGAAATTGGCTCTCAATGTATTGGGATTGCCTTGTATGTAACACGTTGCTTTTCTCTTGCAGTTTTTAGAATTCATTCCTTGTCTTTGTATTTGATAGTGTGATCAATAGGATGGTATATTTTTCCTCCAGTTTATCTTGTTTGGTGTTCTCTGGGCTTCTGGGATGTGCATATTCACATCTTTTGCTAGGTTTGGGAAGTTCTCTACCATTACTTCTTTGAATATTCCTTCTGCCCCTTTTTTCTTTCCTTTCATTCTGGTACTCCCATAATGCATATATTGGTGTGCTGGATGGTGTCCTAGAGATGTCTTAGGCTATTTTTGCTTTTTGTAATTCTTTTTTCTTTCTGCTCCTCAGTCCGATCATTTCAAGTACCTTGTCTTCAAGGTCACTGATTCTTTCTTCTGCCAGTTCCAATCTGCTCTTGAAACCCTCCTGGGCATTTTCCATTTCAGTTATTGTGGTCTTCAACTCCAGTAGTTCTGTTTGGTTCCCTTTTAAAATGTCTATCTCTTTACTAAGACTCTCATATTGCTCATTCATTGTTTTCCTGATAGCTTGTACTTCTTTCTCTGTATTTCCCTATATCTTCTTGAGCATTTTTAAGAAGATTTTTTTAAAGGCTTTGTTCAGTATTTCCATATTCTCATGGTCTTCTATGGTGTTTTCTGTTTTTTTTCCCCCTCTTCCTAAGGATGAGCCATCATTTCCTGTTTCTTTGCTTGTCTTGTATTCCTTTGTTGCACAATTTAACAATTAAAAAAAAAAAAAACTGATATTTTAAAATGTTAACTCTGGGATTTATTCCCCGAGACGTCTGTTTCTTGATTTTGTAAGCAGCTGGTAATAAGAAAGGCTTCCTTGTGCTTCAGCCCTCCTGTTAGGAAGGTCTGCCTAAGGTGAATGCAGTGTGCAGGGTTTTCCTCGTCTTTCTGGGCCTCTCTCTTGTCCGGGGCTTTAACCTAACTGCTTTGGAGTTGCCCTGTTTACAGGAGTTTGGTTGTCCCGTTTCCCAGGGGACAAAGTTTCTTCTCCCGGGTATCTGAAGCTGGCAGGCCTTTGTCCCCAACTGTTTGCCTCTAGTTTTGTTATACTTCTTTCATTGTCTCAAGCTACTTTTGCTTGAGAAGCAAATGCTGGAAGAAAGTACAGGCTGGAGAGGAATTTCCCAAGTCATTCTTTCCCAGCCAAAACAGGGCCAGGGACTCACGAAGGGGGCGCAGACCAGCTCCAAAGTGCCCTGGGAGGGAATGATAGAGGGCGTCAAGAGCTTCTCCAACGGCACATCAAAGCTGAGCTGTCCTGGGCTGCCCAGCAAATGCGGCCCTTCAGCTAACTGCCCCCTGCACCCCTGAGGAAGTGCAGTGCTTTTAGGTCTCCACCCTCACCACCAGCTGCCCTCTTCGTGGAGGGCTGAAATGATGTTTGCTGCCGCTTCTGTCCAGGATGGGTTAAACAACAGCTGCTCTCACAGCCTGGCCCCCAGTGGTCCAGAGTTGCTAATCAAAAGCTGTGATCAGTGATAGCTGTACCCACCCCTGCTCTTGGGGAATAGGATTATGTTCCTTTTTTTTTTTTTTTTGAGGTATTGGGGCTGGGGATTGAACCTGGGACCTTGTATATGGGAAGCTGGCGCTCAATCACCGAGCCACATCAACTCCTCTGAGTTGGCTTTTTGTTTCTTTTTAGGAGGCACCAGGAACCAAACCCGAGACCTTCCATGTGGGAAGGAGGCGCTCAACCACTTGAGCCACATCCATTCCCCTATATTCCTTTCTGTCACCAGCAAGCTAGCCAAGGACTGGAGCCCTTTGCAGCCAGTTGTGAAAGTAGGGGATGGGTGCCAGTAGCCACTGCAGACAGACAATTCACTGTTCTTTACTATCATTTATTAGTCTCTTCCTCCTGCTCTTCCCTGCATGCTGAAGTGTTCTGGCCTACCGAGCTTCAGTATAGCTGCTTCAGACAGTTCCTGCCTGTTTTGGTGGAAGGTCTGAGTCCTGGAGCTCCCTACGCCACCATCTTCTCACAATCCTCTCCCCATTTTCTCTTCTTTTGAGTCTTGGTGGGAACTAGTGAGAATAAAGACCCTAATGAGGAGGGACGCACTTCGCTTGGAGGTAAGGCACTTGGAAAGTATGTTCACTCTTCTTTGGGAATCAGGATTGGATGCTGCCTGGTTGAGCAAGGCTGCCACAAGCCTTGGTGCTCATGGTTCCCATATGTTATGCATCTCATAAAACTCCTTATAAATTGGAAAAAATTGGTATTGATGAGACAATATTAATCAAAACAGGAGGTCATTTTAACTGGTTAAAACCCTTATATAGTATCAAGCTTCTACAAGTAATATTCTATAGTTAATTTAAAAAAATATATTGTAATGACTGTCTTCAAAAGCTCCTATGTAAAGAAACTGGTTCTTTACTTGCAAAGTAGGTTACTAGTAGGCCTACTTTCAAGCTCTTAACTTCCTACTTAACAACTCCAGGGTAATGCTCGTTCAAGAGCCCCAAACAAACCACAGAGCTGAGTGCCTTTAGCAGGTCACCAGTACCATGGAAAGCCAACAGGAAAGCAGCGTTAATGCCATCCACTCATTCTGACTTAGTGACTATGATGTACTGGACACGGGCTAAGTGCTGGGAGATACTACAGTGAAAGCAATGATGTCCTGGCTCAAAGTCTAGACGGGGCCATCATGAAACCCCGTATGAGCACTATGCCGGAGCTGGGAGCACACGGAGCAGCAGTTAACCCAGGCTTAGTGGTCAGAGAGGACTTCCTGAGGAAGGACGTTTGAGCAGAGACATGAAGGATGAGGAGTTAGCTAGGCAAGGAAGGGGGTGGTGGTGGTGGGGGGGGACAGCAAAGAAAGAGGCAGCCAGCAAGGAAACAGGAGCCAGTGGCGAAGCTGCTGTGAAAGCAGGCTAAGGCGTGAGGCAGCCCCGAAGAGCTTGACACAGGGATGACATGATCATATCTACACGTGTCGCCTGGAGAGCAGACGGGCTCCTCAGAGAGTCAATCCCACTTCCAGGTATATAGAATAAGCAAACGCATCGAGTCAGAATCTAGAACATAGGTCACCAGCGGGGTGTGGGTACGGAGTGGGGAGTTAGGCTTAAATTGTACAGAGTGTCTATCATGTTGATGGTTAAGCTTTGGTGATGGATGGCAGCACAACATTGTAAACATAACTGACAGCAATGATATATATATATTTGAATGTGGTTAAGAGGTGAGATTTTAGGTTGTGTATATGTTACTAGAATAAAAATTTAAAGAAACCAACAACAGGATTGCACAGTACAAACAGTGAACCCTATTGTAAACAAAGAACTATAGTTAATAGCACAATTCAAAAAATGTTCTTTCATGAACTAATGCAGGTGTTAATGGTGTGGTATATGGGAACTCTGTGTTTTATGCATGATTATTCTGTAAACCTGGAAAGGGAGGGAGGGAGGAAGGAAAGTGGGCAGGCTGCCAGGCAGGCAGGCATTTGGGGGCACTAATTTGAGACTGAAGAGAAAATATTTAAAAGAAAAGTGATTTATTGTTCAGAACATGTACTCTAAAACTTAAATGAACAATGACAGATAAGAATTACTGTATTCTCATTTTTCTTTTATTGACTTAATCTTAAACTATCACTAAGTACCTTTTCCTTATAACAGATAAGCACATTCCTCAGCAGGAAAAATGTCTTAAAGAACAAAAAAAACAAAAACATCAACTTTATTAAGTAGATTGGAAGAAAATATAACATCTTCACAGTGCTTTTCTTTATATGGTGGCATTTGGGCGATTTCTTTGTCTTCCCTAGTTGTCAGTGGACAGACATCACTTTCCACATACCCCACCAGGCTCCTAACCGTATCTGGTCAATACTGCCCATGAGCCCAGCAAGCAAGACCAAAACCCAACGAGTGCCGCTCAGGGAGCCTGGTCTAGATTCAGGGTCCCAGACCCTGCGTGTCCATTCATTCCACAATATTCAGAGAGCACTGTGATGCAGTACCAGACTGCTTGGAGGTGGCCTTGTCCACCTCTTCCCGACCCCCCATATCTTTGATCACATTGATGTTTCTCCTACTTTACTCTGCTCCTCTTCCAGAACTTTCACCAAATTTTAGGTTTAGTTGGTTTAGCACACATCATTTTTAAAAAAGGGAAAACCTTCTTGGAGGCTTAAGGAACATCAACATTCACACATTCCAGTTAGTTAATTTAATTAACTGGTACTAGCACATTGCTTCTCTCTGTGGCTCCCGCTACTCCCACCCTAACTGCACTCTCCCATCCCCAGGCAAAACCTTGAGGATTTGGGACAGAGAGCGATGTAAGCAGCTGTGCAGTCAGGTACTGGGTGTGGACGAAGCAACCAACATTGCATCATGGCTGAGAAAAGCATAAATTCCATCTCTACCCTACCTTCTGCCCCTTGACCTACTCATTCCTTTTACCCAAGGTCCAGAATTCAAGTTGATTATCATGGATTAAATAAGCGTTTGTGGTCTAGCACTGTTCCAAAAAGATCGATTTAAAAATCTTTTTTATATCTTCCATACAAGCAATCTGTTACAAGGCTGGGAACTGCTCTTATGCTAACTGATCTGAGAAAAAAAATTATCAGAAGCATTTTAGCTATTTTGACTTGTTTACTTAAATAAAAGAAAACCTGAGATGAATAGGAATGTGCTCATATTTGGAAAAAAAAAACACACTCAAGATGAAGAGCTTGGTGGAAGCAGCCTGTCCATAAAAGAGAGAAGACAATGTCTGGGCCATGATTGTGCATCTTTAACAACCACCTTCCCGTGAAGTAAAACTCATAAAATGATATCCTAAACAAAGTAAAGAAAGGAGCGCAAAGAAACAGTGGAGGCTGAGGTAGGGAGATGGGCAGAATGTGAAAACTAATAAATACAAAGAAGTTGGCTCCCCACAACAATATGCTTCAAGTAGTGATTACAGGGTGTCTTTGCTGCGAAAGGAAAAAAGAACGGGACCAGGGAAAATTAGCACTGGGAAGAGAAGCATTTCCTGGAGCCAACGGTAAGCACTGCCTCCTCTGCCATCAGGGTGTCGCTCACCTTCGGTCACTGCAGGGTGTTAAACCCTGGGCGTCTCGTGCCAGGTGTAGAGAGAGTGAGCAGAACCATGTTATTTTGAAAAAAAAACTAGAAAACTCGTGATATGGCCAGCAGTAGCAGCTGTGTTTTGTAGCAGTGTGTCCACAACCTTGTCTCTTCCAAAATAGAAATGCATAATTAGAGTTGGATTCCTGGAGTTCTGAAAAGCGAGTATGATTTCTACAGTGCTACGTCTGCAGTGTTAGCTCTTTTTATTCAGAGCCCAGACACCACTGAGCACAAAAAAGCTCCTTCAAAAAAGCATCCTCTACCGAGTGCCAAGAAAATTATATGCCAAATGCCAATTAATAAGAAATGATTAATGGAGTTGAGATTGAAAAAAGAAAATATGATGGAATTAGGCTGTTAAGGAAAAAACCTCAGGGATTCCCAGTTGAAGAAGGCAGTAGACCAAGCACGCACATCTACTTCTTCCCCCACCAAGCATCCTCTTAAATATACATTCTAAAAGGAATGAGTTGGGAAAACAGAGAAGTTGCTAGAACTTCGGAGGATAAGCCCGACAGAGTAGAAAAGGCTGCTCAGGCCCTTCCCCAGAGACAAAGCCAGATCCTCCAGAAGAGACCTGGGAGGTGTCAACCTCAGACTCCACCCCACAAAAGGGCAGGATTGGTCCAGGGAGTCTTCACCCAAGTGCATGCGTTAGAGAAGCCAGGCTGCTGGGAGCCCCTTCTCATACCACCTGGCAACAGAGTGGCTGCAGGTCCACTCCTGCAAGAAAGCCAAAGACCCTTCCCTCAAAGGGAGCCAGTGATCTGTGGAAGAGCACCTCCTCTTGGACTGCTGGGCCAGAAAGCAGCAGAGCAGAGCCCGAGGCCATGGCAGGCTCTTCCCACCAGTGGGAGGCCCCAAATCCCAACAACCCACCCGCAAAATGCGGGCCAACAGGGGCAGCTCTGCTGCCCAGGTGCAGGGTTAGGCCGGTCAGGTCCCCGAGCAGCCAGTCTGTTTCCAGGACTGTCCTCGTGCAGGCTCCTCGCTCAGGGAGAGGGCTGCTGGCACCCAGCCCGCACAGGGTGGAGGAAAGGCACGACAGCTCTGGCACGCACCGTCGCAGTCCTCCGCGCACAAACAGGAGCCCGCTGGAGCAAGGGCAGCCAACACAGTGGCCAGGAGGAACAAGGGCAAAGATAAAACAGCCACTGCTGGGGCGCGTGACCTCGAGTGTACTGCTCACACATGCCGTATGGAAAAGAAAACTACTTGAGGACATACTCCAGTAAGATGAAAACAGAATCTGAGAGGATGACGAGGGAAATAGACAGTGGCATCTGACCATGACCCAGAAGAAGCTAGAAGGAAAACAAAAGGGGGCACTGAATGCCTAGAAGATTCTCTTTAAGAGGCAAAGTGTTACTCGTAGGTTTGTTTCCTTTTCTTGGTGCTCAGGGGCACTAGTTAAACAGAATATAATATTCATAATATTATAAATGCTAATTCTTCTGTTTTCAGTCAACTGAGATACAAAAAGCCAGCAAAAACGGGGAGTTGGCAAGGGCGTGGAAGTCGAAGGAAGGTGAAGGGCGCTGGAGTCCCACCTTCAAGGAGAGGAAGCAGCACTACCTAAATCTGACAAATCAAGGAACATCAACCGCTAACATTACAACAGAAGCTGCAGGGTAAGGCGGGGGACCGCATAAGCTTGCTAAATAATTCTTTCACAGAAGTAAGTCGACAGATACTGTCTACGTTGGAAAAATCAAGCAAGGAAAGCGTATTACTGCCTTATAATGAGCACTGCTGGGGGAACCCAAGCCAGAAGCTTCTCGCAGTGTTTGCCTGGGGATTGGGGATGTGGGTGGTGCTGAGGGAGACTGCTGCTTTCTACTCTATTACACCATTTGGACTTCATGGCACCTGCCCCCTTTTTACTCTATTACATGTACTAGTTGGACTTCATGGTATCTCCCCCCCATATGCCTGAATTACTTTTCTAAAGAAAAGGAGACCAAAAAAAGAGAGATTTTTCTTAGTCTATGACAGGGGTTGGCAAGCGTCTTCTCAAAGGACCAGAGAAGCAATGCTTTCGGCCTTGCACCCACAGTGTCGACTGCAGCCCTGCAGCTCGGCTGCTACTGTGGCATGAAGGCAGTCGTAGCTGGTGCCCCAACTACTCCTTACCAGAACAGGCAGTAGGAGGTTCTGGAACTCTGGCCTTAGTTTGCCGCCCTTTGGTACAGAATAGTAGAAAGACTGAGCACTCCCACTAATTATTTATTCAATTAATTCATATGGATGTTTATTAAAAGATGAAAAAGTATTGCAAATGGCGTCCTCGTAGCAATAATGTAATAAACCTGAATCTTCTCTGGAATTTAAAGGAGGCTCTCACAGTGTCTTCCAGGCCCCAAATACCCGGTGGGTCCCTGATGTGCCCCGAGAAGATGTACAAAGGGCAGGGCAGGGCAGCGCCTGGAGCACCGAGGAGACACGCAGGGGCTGCCGAGAGAGCGCTATCATTGCAGGGAGCCCGGGCCACTGACCGCTGTCCAAGGGGGCTGTTTTCCCACTTGACCAGTCAAGTGAACGAGAAGTTGGGCTTAAAAGGTTAATGGAAAGCTGAAATGCAAAAGAAGTGTACAGGAAAAAAAGCAATGGAAAATGTTAGGAAAGTCAGTTAAAATAACAAGTAAGATAAAAGCAACTGACTGCTATAAAAATATGAAAAGTTTTGACCTCTTCCTCCCCATCCCACCACTTAACAGAGCAGTGGTTTGGAAAAAAGGCTAATTAGACCAGATGAGTAGAAGGAAATAATTTACAGGGTTACAAATAAATTAAACTGAACGCTCACTGGCTCTTCCTTTTAAAACATAATCTCCACTGTGGAGCCCTGTTAACAGAAGAGGCGCTCAGCAAGGCGAGGGCACCGAGTGGCGTGGCTGTCCTCTGCCACCGGGGTGAGGGAGCCGCTGTCGTGGAAGAGCACATCGAACGCAGCCGCAAGGAGACGGACGCGTGTGCTCTTGCCTTCCTCCCGTTCAGAGCCACGTTCTGTGCCCAAATCAGTTTCTGGGCCACATTTGGTCATGAAAGGAAGCGAACTCTGGGGGAGGGCTGTGTTTTATTTGGAGTTATTTTGATCACTTGACAAAAATCCAGCAACACTTAATAACCACGTCACCTGAAATGGTCTCGAACGAAGGCCTAAAAGCAAAACGATACCCTGAAGCTGCAGTTTCACTTTATGTGTTTAGTTTACTTTAACGACCATCAGGTGGGAACTTAATCACTCTGGAGGAACGCACATTTGTAACCCCAGAATCAGGAGCCACAGAGGCCAGGCGAGGTGCATTCCAGGGCCCCATGAGGGTGGCGGCGCCGCGGCCTGGTGAGGAGGACGGGCTCCAGTGGGGGTCCTGCAGGAAGTGGAGACCCTGCTCTTCTGAGGGGCAGTCCAAGGCGAGCGCAACTGCCCCTCAGCTCCTGTCCTCGCAAAACATGGTGTGTTCAGAGGCAAGTGGGCAGAGGACGTGGGAGCAATCTGTGAAGGTGAAAAGAAGTCTCAAAGGTGCAACTGCAGTGGGAACCCCAAGCCACAGGTGCAGCAGGAGAGGAGGGTCTTCCCCGTCACCATGGCGATGGCAGGACACGGCACACGTGCGGCCTGAGGCTCTTTCCCATGGTCTCTTTGTGTCCTTCCTCTTACGTCTCCTGCTTTCTTTCTAGTTTAGATTCTAGGGCCATGGAACAATTTGTTCATTACTGAGCTAAATGAGTTGATGACAGTCATATCTGATAACTCTTCAACAAGTCCCAGTGGGAGTGACTGCCATTTCTTTACACTCCTGGGCACAAGCGCTGCCCTCTCTCCTTTGGACGGCCTCATCTGGTCCCTGAAATGTGCCTTCTCCAGGGATGGCGGCTTCACCTCACTCTGTCAGGGCTCCCCGCAGGCTCAGGACTCTTGTCCCTCCCCCAGGAAGGCGTCTTCCTTTACTCCTGCCATGCCACACAGTCACTGTGAAGCTGAATCAAAGACGTAGAGAAGGAAGTGGAGGCTGAGACTTTCCAGGGAAGGGCAACCTGGTAGGAAGTGACGTTGGTTGCCACGCTAGGAATGCCGAGATTTTCAGAGCTGGAAGATTCCTAGAGGGCCTCTAAATTAAAGTCACTCACTTTAAGGGCAAAGAAACAGTGTCCTCCAGGGGCTGCGTGGCAGGGCTGAGCTCAAGCTCTAGTGCGTTATTGTACATATGCCGTTTCCTCGCACACTACCTGGCCTGGTGACACTCAGAGAATGAAGAGCGTCTAGGGGAAAGCACAGGTTTGGGAACCAGGCGCTGCAGGCTGCTGGCCAAGGCAGTGAGCCACACGGAGCCGCGCCCTGCCCACACGGTGACCGCGGCGTGCCTACCGCAACACCTGGCACGGTTCCTAAAATGACTACCGCTGCTATCTTGTCAAGCTGGTCTCTGTCCACCGTCAACTCAGTCTGGGCCTCTAAAGTTAGGGGCAGCGTTTTAACTATCATCTATTCTTCTGAAGCGAGAAGTTACTGCAAAGAATGTTAGTGACCTTCAGTAGATCCTCCTAAAAATCAGATGGTATTCGTTTATAAAGAAAAAGAAAAAGCACCTCCTCTTACATTTCCTCTTTATAATCCTTCATTCTAATCCAACTAAGACTAGTAATCTGCATATATAAATGTTCTGCCAAAGGCCACAATGCCACAGTCTGCAGTTCCAGGGAAAATGACTGAACGAATGTTTCTTACCTAAACCAAAATAGGCGTCTACGTTTTTTCAGATTGAGGGCTGAGACCAAGAAATAATGCACATCTCAGGCTCCAAACTACACCAGCACCATCAGCTGGTTAACTCGGCGATGGAGGACAGAAAGGCCCTGCACTGAAACTCGGGTTCATTATCGTGAGAAAATCTAATCTGCAGAGAAGAGTCTGCAAGACAGGGGGCTATGCCTCTGCCTGCCCCCCTGCCAGCCTTCCACGTCACCGTCACCGACCGCAGAACTCAAGTATGCCTGGCTACTAAAACATTCGGCTTAGTGTTTTTCCTGAAGCACAATTGGGCATATTTCCTATTGAACATACACTTCAGTTTACTATTTCTATAGCTGGTAAATTTATGTACAACCAAATACAATCTCCTCAAAAAAGCCTTTGGAGCACTTCCAGCTTCAGCTCTGACACGTAGAGCTCGGAAGCTGTCACTCCTGTCGATACAAGAAGGCAGGACAAGCTGACAACCAATGGCCTTTCTTGGCCCAGTCAGAGACCTGGGGCAGCCCCCCACCTGGCCTCTGGGGACACAGTGACCGGGCTATGACAGGCTGGCGCGGGCGCCGCGGGAGTCGGCGGTACCTGCGATGAACCGTGGCGGCTGCACGGTAGCGGGTGTGCGGGAGGCCCTCCCGAGGCGGGGGTGCGGGAGGCTCTCCCGAGGGGGGTGTGTGCGGGAGTCTCTCCTGGGGGGGGGGCGGTCTTAGTGGCCCCACTCTAGTAGGCTTTCCCTCTAGAAACCCCACCGTGGTCCCTCACGGCTCTTGCAGGGGGAGCGGAAGAGTAACCACCGTGACCTACGTCCCCAACAAGGGGAAGACAATTCCGAAAACCGATTCCAGCTAAAGGTAGCAGATTCCTCCCCTCCCAGCCCTTCCAATTTTCCCGTTTAACCTAAGGGGGAAAGAGTAAAGCAAAAGCAAAACCACCCCAACAACAGAAACAGAGTCCACGTGGGCCAGGGCTTCCAGGAAACAGGCGGGGCGGGGAGCTCCCCACGGCAGACCCCTTGTGGAGGTCAGAGCCCACCAGGAGGCTGACATCTACTCAGACGGTTACGGGCTGCTTCCCCTCCCCAGCACCTCACACCACCAGCGGGGCTCCAACGCCGCAAGGCACAGGCTCTCTGCGCACATGGGGAAGCCCTGGGGGGCGGCAAAAACAAGGCGCGAGCGCGTCTGAACTGCTTGGTGTCTTCACCCACGAGCATTAACACAGCCCAGCTCCCAGCCAGGACAGCGCACTTCCTCACCAGGAAGGCGGGTTGTGGGGAAACCCGAGTGCTCCACACAGCTGGTGAGAATGTGG
>JAQZBX010065369.1:0-16318 GCA_029593785.1 Cabassous unicinctus | reverse complement strand
GCACCCTATCGACCCTGACAGCCGCTCCCTATCCCCCTGCCCCCTCCCAACCCCCCTTTACATGGCCGCTGGGGCTAGGATAGAGAGCAGCTTCCCGCGTCTCTCAAGCCGCCTGAGTTGAGAAAAGCCCGCGTCTCTCAACTGCCGGCGACGAGATCCCACAAATCCCCAACCACCATTCATCTTTAAACCCACCAATCCTTACCCTTCTCCCTGTTCGTGCCACAATCTTCCCGCCGCTCCTGAACCCGCCAATCGGCAACCGCCACATCCCCCTATGCCCTATAAAAGGTGTTGCACTTCCTGAATAAACAGACCTGTGCCACTCGCCTCGTCTCCGCGGTCGTCTTTCTCTGCGCTGCGTCCGTCCTCCACACCCGTCACCCCCCACTGGGGGTCCCTCAGAGGCCCCCTATCTCCCCTCAATGGTGAAAGCCTGAAAGCTTTCCCATTGAGATCAGGAGCAATACAAGAATGTCCATTGTCACCACCATTGTTCAACATAGTGCTAGAGGTCTAGTGAGAGAAATCAGGGAAGAAAAAAGAATAAAAGGCATCCAAATTGGAAAGGAAGAAGTAAAACTTTCACTATTCAGAGGTGATATCATCCTATACATAGAAAGTCCTGAAAAATCTACGAAAAAGCTACCAGAACTAATAAACAAATTCAGCAGAGTGGCAGGATACAAGATTAATATGCAAAAGTCAGAAGTATTTCTATACAATAGTAATGAGCAATCTGAGGAGGAAGTCAGGGAAAAAATTCCATTTACAATGGCAACTAAAAGAATAAAATATTTAGGAATAAACTGAACCACAGATGTAAAGTACCTGTATTCAGAAAACTACAATGAATTGCTACAAGAAATCAAAGACGACCTAAATAAATGGAAGGACATTCTGTGTTCATGGATTGGAAGACAAAATTTCATTAAGATGTCGATCCTACCCAAATTGATTTACAGATTCAATGCAATCCAAATAAAAATTCCATCAGCCTTTTTTACAGAAATGGAAAAGTCAATTATCAAATTTATTTGGAAGGGTAAGGAGCCCCAATAAGCCAGAAACATCTTAAAAAGGAAAGGCAAAGTTGGAGGACTCTCACTTCTGGATTTTAAATCATATTACCTAGCTATAGTGGTAAAAACAGCATGGTACTGGTATAAAGATAGATATATAGACCAATGGCACTGAACTGATTGTGCAGAAACATACCATCACATCTATGATCAAGTGATTTTTTTCAAGGCTGTCAAGCCCACCCAGCTGAGCCAGAACAGTCTATTCAACAAATGATGCTGGGAGAACTGATCTCTAAGTCCAAATAAAGAAAGAACAGCCCTATGTCACACAATATGCAAACTAACTCAAAATGGATCAAAACTTCAATATAAAAGCTGGAACCATAAATCTCCGAGAAGAAAATGTAGGGAAATATCTACAAGACCTGGTGGTAGATGATGGTTACTTAAACCTTACACCAAAATCACGAGCAACAAAATAAAAAATAGATAAATGGGACCTCCTCAAACTTAAACACTTTTGTGCTTCTAAGGAGTTTGTCAATAAGGTAAGAAGTCAGCCTACTCAATTAGAGAAAATATTTGGAAACCTCATATTTGATAAGTGTTTAATTTCCATGCTATATAAAGATATCATACAACTCAACAATAGAAGGGCAAGCAATCCAATTTAAAAATGGGCAAAAGACTTAAATAGAAATTTTTCCAAAGAGGAAATACAAATGGTGAAAATGCATATGAAAAAAATGTTCAACATCACTAGCTATATAGGAAATGCAAAGAAAAACTGCAATGAGATATCATCTCACACATCACAGAATGGCAACTATTTAAAAAAAAACAGAAAACTACAAGTGCTGGAGGGGATATAGAGAAATAGGAGCACTCCATCACTGTTGGTGGAATTGTAGAATGGTGCAGCCTATCTGGAAGACATTTGGCCATTCCTCAGGAAGCTAAATATAGAACTCTCCCGTGACCCAGCAATCCTTCTGCTAGGAGTATATCTAGAAGACTGAAAACAGGGTGCGAACAGATATTTGCCTATCAATGTTCATAGCTGCATTATTCATAATTGCTAAAAGATGAAAACAATCCAAGTGTCCATCAACCCATGAATGGATAAACAAAATGAGGCATATACATATTATTCAATACTATGCTGCTGTAAAAAAAAAATGAAATTGGGACACATATGACAATATGAATGAACTTTAAGGATATTATGCTGAGTGAAATAAGCCAAATACAAAAGGACAAATATTACATGGTCTCACATATGAACTAAATACGAAGAATAAACACTTGGGATTAAATCTAGAATATAAGTTGTTAGGAGATAGAATGAGTGCTGAGAAGGGTTATTGATGCTTAGTGTATGTATAATTTTAATTAGCATGATTGTAAAAGTGTGGAAATGGAGAGTTGATGGCAACACATTATAGTGAGTATAATTAACACTACTGATTTATAAATATGATTGTTGCTGAAAGGGGTAGCCTAGGGATGTAAAATATCAATTGAAAGAAAGAGAATAATCTATGGACTGTAGAATGTAGTGAACATGGTGGTGGATGAGGATTGTGGTTAATAGTACAAATACAAGAATGTTCTCCAATGAACAAGAACAAATTTACATCACTATTACAAGGTAGTAAGAATATGGTGATATATGGGAAAATTACTATCAATGTAATTTATGGACTCCAGTTAACAGCAATATTGCAATATTCTTGCATCAATGTCAAAGAAGGTACTCTATCAATGCTAAGAGTCAATAATAGGGACATATGTGTGTTTTTTTTCTTTTGGTGTAAGTAAAACATTAAACATTTATTGAGGTGATGACTGCACAAATATGTGATAAAACTGAGAGCCCCTGAGGGTATACTATGGAGGAATTGTAAAAGCCATGGGACTGTATAACACAGTGAGCCAAGTGGGGGATGATGGACTGTGGGAAGCAGTACAAATATTAGCGTGTTCTCTTATGAATGATAGCAAATGTGCAATACTAATACCTGTTGCTAATAATGGGAGGTGAATGGAAAAAACACACCAAATATAAGCTATGGAACATAGTAGTAATATTTTGATGATGTTCTTTCATAATCAGTAACAAATATTTCACAACCGTGTAAGGAGGTTGGAGGGGTGATGTATGGAATTTCTGTACGTTATGCATGGTTGTTTTGTAAGCTCACAACTTCTGGAAGGGGACAGGTAGAAACAGGAGAAAGGAATGACAAAGGGGCACCAGAAGCGTTTAGGGAAAATAGATCTGTTCATTGTCATTGTGGTGATGGTTTCATGGGCATACACATGTAAAACCTTATCAAATTTTATATTTTAAATATGTGTACTTTACTGTATGTCAATTATGCTTCAATAAAATTATTAAAATACAAAATTTTTAATTCAATTATGATGCAAAAATCTTAAACAACAAAAGGATCCTACTTACAATGGGTTTGACCCCTTACGTAGGGATGGATTAAGTTTAAGAGCATGTTTTTTCTGTAGTACATAGCTTCAAACCACCATATACAACCATGAAATTATCCATTCAAAAATGAAGACAAAGTAAAAATATTTTCATATAATGAAACCTGAGATAATTCATCTCTTGCATTCCAACACTTAAGGAAATATTAATCATTGTTATTTGTCCATTCCTATTTTTTTTAACTTCCACTTATTCTTTCAGTAAATTATGTTCCCTGTATAAATACTAGACAATTCAGATAAAAGTTATTACAAAAATCACCTGGTATGATTTGAATTGTATCCCCCAAAAGATATGCCCTACCCCCCCGTGCCACCAGAAGGTGACCTTATTTTGAAATAGGGTCATTGCAGATGGAATTAGTTAAGATGAGGCCAAACTGGGTTAAAGTGGGTACTAATCCAACATGACTGGTGCCTTATAAAAAGGGAAGAAGAAAGGCACACAAGAGAGAAGAAGGGCATGTGATGATGAAGGCAGAGATTGATGTGCTGCAGCAGAAAACCAACGAATGCCAAAGATTGCTGGCAATCCATCAGAAGCTAAGAAAAGGAAAAGAAAAACTTCCCCTACAGGTTTCAGAGGTGCATGGCCCTGTTGACAATTTGATTTTAGACTTCCAGCCTCCAGGACTGTGAGAAAATAGATTTCCGTTATTTTCAGACACGCGAGTTTGTGGTGATTTGTAATGTCAGCCCTAGAAAATGGAGACAAGCTCTATCTTATAATTCACGTTTATTCACGATTAATATTGTTTTAGCAAAGATTTATGTGTAAATGTGTAGGTAAATGCTTTAGTTTGCTAAAAGCTGCTGGGAACAATATACCAGAAATGGATTGGCTTTTACAATGGGAATTTATTAGGTTAATAGCTTACAGATCTGAGGCCATGCAAGTGTCAAAATCAAGGCATCAACGGGGAAACTGTCTCATTGAAAGTCAGCTCCTGGTGATCCTGGACTCCTGCCCCATGGCAAGACACAATGGCTACTCTGCCAGTCTCTGCTTTCTCCTCCAGTCTCACTTTCTCCCCAAATCAGGTGTTGGGTAGTCAGGCACATGTCAGGGCATAATGGCAGTGTCTCTGCAACTTTCTTCTTCTGTGTCTAAAGCTTTTATTCCTCTGTTTATAAAGGATTCCAATATGAGGATCCAGACACAGCCTGAGCTACCCTCTCCTGGAGCAATCTAATCAAATGACCCTTAACTGATTTAATCTAATCAAAGTTTCAAAATAGGTTCGATTTAAAAACATAATTTTCTGAGGTCCACATAAAAGACCAACACAATAAATATATTTTTAGATCATATTTAATTTACTGATCTGGGTCATACTTTTCTCTATTACCAATATATTGAGAGCAGAATTCCATCACCAAATATATAGACACATTATTATTTCTCAATGCTCAATACAATAGTATTGAATGTTACGGATGTGCCATAGTGAATTTTGCCAAACTTACTATTTAGCAGCATTTCTTAACTACAATGAAGTACCACTAGGATACTTTAGAGAGAGCAAAAGCAGAAAAATAATAAAGGGTGGAGAACTGTGGAGAAATCAGAACACTTACATATTACTGGTTACTGTGAAAAATAGTTTGGTAGTTCCTCATAAAGTGAAACATAGAATTACCATATGACTCAGTCATTCCAATCCTAGATATATACCCAAAAGAATTGAAAACAGAAGCTCACACTAATATATATGCCTGCGTGTTTATAGCAGCTTGATTCAGAATAGCCAAAAAGGAAACAGCCCAAATGCCCATGAATGGTTGAATGGATAAACAAAATGTGTTATAGCCATACAAAGGAATGCTATTCAGCAACAAAAAGAAATAAAGTACTGATACATGCTTACATGAAGATGAACTTTGAAAACATTCTCCTAAGTAAAAGAAGCTACACACAAAATGAATGAGTCTATTTTCATGAAATGTCCACAGTCCATAACTCCATAAAGATAGAAAGCAGATTGGGGGTAACTAGGGATGATGGGAGAAGGGAATGAGGATCAACTGCTTTATGGGTACAGGTTTTCATTTTGATGTGAGTGTACAGGCATAACTGCTGTTATTGTGCTTCACAGATATTTTATTTTTTACAAACTTAAGTTTGTGGCAACCCTGCAATGAGCAAGTCTATCAGTGCTATTTTTCCAACAGCATGTGCTCACTTTGTGTCTCTGAGTCATATTTTGGTAATTCTCAGAATATATCAAAATTTTCATTATTATTATATCTGTTATGGTGAGCTTCGATCTTTGATAATACTCTTGTCAATTGTTTTGGGTCACCACTAACAATGCCCTTATAAGATAGCACTCAGTCGATAAGTGTTGTGTGTTCTGACTACTCCACTGACTAGCTGTTCACATCTCTCTCTCTCTCTCTCTCCTTGGGCCTTCCTATTTGCTGAGACACAACAATATTGAAATTAGACTTACATTGCCCTCTATCTGTTCAAAGGAAGAGTTGCAAATATCTCACTTCAAATCAAAAGCTAGAAATGATTAAATTCAGTAAGAAAGGCATGTCAAAAGCCAAGATAGGCTGAAAACTAGGCCTCTTGGTGCCAGATAGCAAAGTTGTGAATACAAAGGAGGAAAAGTTCTTGAAGGAAATTAAAAGTGCTACTCCAGTGAATACACAAATCAGAAGAAAGCAAAGCAGCCTTGTTGCTGATATGGAGAAAGTTTTAGCGTATGTATAGAAGATCAAACCAGCCACAACATTCGCTTAAGCCAAAGCCTAATCCAGAGCAAGGTACTATTTTCAATTCTATGAAGGCTAAGAGTGGTGAGGAAAAATTTGAAGCTAGCAGTGGTTGGTTCATGAGGTTTAAGGAAAGAAGCTCTCTCCATAATATCAAAGTGTAAGGTGAAGCAGCAAGTGCTGAGGTAGAAGCTTCAGTAGGTTATCCACACAATCCACCTAAGATAATTGATGAAGGTGGCTACACTAAACAATAGCTATTCAATGTAGATGAAACAGTCTTCTATTGGAATAAGATGCCATCTAGGATTTTCATAGCTAGTGAGAAGTCAATGCCTGCCTTCAAAGTTTCAAAGGACAGGTTGAATCTCTTGTTAGGGGCTAATGCAACTGGTGACTTGAAGTTGAAGGCAATGATCATTTAGCATTCTGAAAATCCTAGAGCCCTCAAGAATTATGCTACATCTACTCTGTCTGTGCTCTATAAAGGGAACAACAAAGCCTGGATGACAGCACATCTGTTTATGACATGGTTTATAGAATATTTTAAGACCACTATTGAGACCTATTTCTCAGAAAAAAACATTCCTTTCAAAATGTTACTTCTCATTGACAATGTGTTTGGTCACCCAAGAGCTCTGGTGGAGTTGTACAATGAGATTCAAAGTGTTTTAACGGCTGCTAATACAACATCCATTCTTCAGCACATAGATCAAGGAGTCATTTCAACTTTCAAGTCTTTTTATTTAAGAATACATTTCATAATGCTCAGTTGCCATAGATAGTGATTCTTCTGATGGATTTGGATAAAGTAAGTTGAATGTCTCTGTAAAGGATTCAACATTCTGGAGGCCATTAAGAACATTTGTTCTTAATGGGAGGAGGTCAAAATATCAACATTAACAGGAGTATGGGAGAAGTTGATTCCAACTCTCATGGATAACTTTGTCAGGTTTAAGAATTCAGTGAAAGAGTTCTTGATGTGTTGAAAATAGCAATTGGACTAAAATTAGAAGTAGAGTCTAAAGATGTGACTGAATTGCTGCAACCTCATGATAAAACTTTAATGATTTGGCTCACAACCCTTTACTCCATTTCTGTCTCCTGTAAATCTATGTAATCCAAAGTTTCTTTAAAATAAATAAATTTTAAAAAATAAAATAAACTTTAATTGATGAGGAGTGCTTCTTATGAATGAACAAAGAAAGTGGTTTCTTAAGATGAAATCTACCCCTGGTGAAGACATTGTAAACATTGTTGAAATGACAAAAAAGTATTATAGAATATTACATCACATCAACTTTTATCAATTGATAAAGATGTGGTAGGGTTTGAGAGGATTGACTCCAATTTTGAACGAAATCCTAACTGTAGGTAAAATGCTATCAACCAGTATCACATGCAACAGAGAAATCTTTATTAAAAGGAAGAGTCAAAAATGTAGCAAACTTCTTTGTTATCGTATTTTAAGAAATTACCACAGCCATCCCAAACTTCACCAACAACTACCCTGATCAGCCACCTGCCATCAACATTGAGGCAAACCCTCCCCCAGCAAAAAGATTATGACTCACTGAAGGCAAAGATGATGGTGAGCACTTTAGCAATAAAGTATTTTTAAGTTTTCTTTTTCTTTTATTATTTTAAGAACAGTTTTATTCACAGACCATACAATCCATTCAAAGTGTACAATCAATGGTTCTTCGTATACTCACAGATTTGCGCATTCAGCATTCATTACCACAGTTAATTTGAGAACATTCTCATTGCTCCAAAAAGAAAAATCTCATACCCTATATACTCCCTTTTATTGACACTTAGCATTGGTATGGTACCATTGTTACAATTGATGAAAGAATATTACAATTTTACTATTGACTATAGTTCATAGTTTGCATTAGTTGGTTTTTTCCCCGTATACAATGCTATTATTATCCCCTTGTAATAGTGACTGCACTGGTTTGAATCTTTTATGGATTCCAGAAAATCATGTTATTAAAGCGAACCCATTCTTGTACCTGTAAACCCATTGTAAATGGGATCTTCTGATTAGATCACCTCAGTTAAGGGCTTTTGATTAGATTTTGGGACCCAGGGTTGGTCTTACTCCTCTTACTGGAGTCCTTTATGAGTGGGAGACCAAAAAGCCACAGACACACAGAAAAAAGCTGCAGAGACAGAGAAACTCTGAGAGGCTGAGAGAGTAGTCCCAGGGCCAGAGATTGGAATCAGAAGAACACAGAGGCAAGGAAAGAGGCCCCTGAGAAGCTGACCGAGAAGAGAGGAGATATGAGCCATTTGCCTGATTGCCCACAGTCGAGCTTAGGGGAAAAGTAAACCTGGAGGAGAAGGCAGAGACCTAGACCAGCAGAGCCACTATTGTGTCTTGTCACAGGGCAGGAGTCCAGGATCCCCAGCAGCTGACCTTTGGTAAGACAGCCTATATGACGGTGCCTTGATTTGGACATTTTCACAATTTTATTAAATTAAGGTATGTACATTATTTTTAGACATAATGCTATTGCATATTTAATAGACTACACTATATTGTAAACATAACTTTTAGACACTGGGAAACCAAAAATTTGTCTGACACAGTTTAATGTAATAGTTGCTTTATTGCGATGGTCTGGAACATAACCTGCACTATCTCCAAGGTATGCCTGTACTAAATGCCACAAATTCTTCTTTTTTAGGAGGTACTGAGGATTGATTTCGCCTAGGACCTTGGACATGTGAAGCCCACAGTCAACCACTGAGCTACACCTGCTCTTCCAAATTGTTCTTTTTTAAATTGGTTAATTTTATATTATGTGATTCTCACCTCAATAAAAAAAAATGAATAGAAAGAATTTCTTATACTCCAATGCCACCTTTACTTTAAAATTGATTAATATATAATTATGTTGTGTATTGTATTTTAGCCAACAAGTGGACTGTTATTGACTATATCCTTACAAACAATTAAAAATATAAATAAGAATGCCATTAACATAAGCCTTAATAAACTTTTAAAATATTCTGTGTTCTAAGAGAGAAAATAAAAATATATATGAACATTAATAAATCAAGTTATGCTAAAATTATAGTGGTGACAAATATATACATGAATTATAAGGGATGAGTAATTTTTGTAACTCTAAGTCGAAAAGCAAAATATTGATGAAGTGTCAGAGTGGAGAAGGACTGGAGAATATTCTTAGTGAGAGAATTAAAACATGTGCAGACATTCAAAGCTTAAAACACATGAGAAAAGAATTGCTTAGCAATTATCCAGGAAATGCTCATTCTAGGAGGTGAATTGATCTGGTTCACAACTCTATGGATGAGAAAACTAAGACACAGCAATCTAATAACTGTTTAAAGAACTGCAGAAACATGCACCAAAATTTCCCTGGAGAAATTGGTCTAGAGGCACCATAATATATAGTAATTTATCTAATATCTAAGCTGTACCTTCCCACATCCTGATGCTGGAAGGTAACCTCAAACATGTAGAGATTTAATGAGAGAAGTAGAATATTATTTTCCATGATCACAGTCATTTTTGTTTTGTACAGAACAAATGAACTACCTGGTCACGTATTTGTTTGGTCATAATCCCATAAATGATGGGATTCAGCATAGGTGGAAGCAGAATATAGATATTTGCCAGCAGGACATGAATATGGGGTGAGATGTGGTGTCCAAACCTCTGAGTGAGAATAGAAAAGATTGCAGGCCCATAAAAGAGAATGATGACACAAACATGGGAGCCACATGTGTTGAGAGCTTTGTGGTGGGCATCTTGGGAAGGCATGCGGAAGACAGCACGGAGAATCAGTACATAAGAAATAAAAATGACTACAATGTCTAAGACCGAGGTTGATATTAGGACAAAAATCCCATACCAGATGTTTACTCGGATGTCATCACAGGAAACATGGGCCAAGACAATATGCTTACAAGTAGTGTTTGGGAGGATATTACTTTTGCAGAAAGTCAACCTTTTTAGAAGAAATATTACGGGGAAAATTGTACCATAACTTCTCAGAAGGATAATCATGGAAATTTTCCCAATCAGAGTATGTGTAAGAATAGTGGTATATCTCAGTGGATAGCATATGGCAATGTAACGGTCAAATGCCATTACCATTAAGATACCTGACTCAAAGATGAAGGTGGAAGTGATAAAGAAGACCTGAGTGATGCAGCGATCCAGGGAAATCTCCCCAGCATGGAGCCAGAAGATGGCCAAGGCCTGAGGCACTGTACATGTGGAGAGGGCGATGTCTGCTGCGGCCAGCATGCAGAGGAAGAGGTACATGGGTTCATGAAGGCTGCGTTTTGAGAGGATAATGAAGATGAGCAGGCTGTTCCCAAGCAGGGTGATCACATAGGAAGTGAAGAAGGGGATGGAAATCCACATGTGCTGGTCCTCTAGGCCCGGAATGCCCAGCAAACGGAAGACAGTGTGGCTGAACCCAGTGTGGTTTAAGGTAGTCATACCTGGGAGACCACCTGGTACTTCACCTATTTTCAGAGAAAGGGAAAAGCATATTACATTCAAAGATTTTCTTTGATGTCATGAGGAAATTTTGGCCCCTTCCTGATTCCATTTCATCCTGAGGATGCCAAGAGTTGTGTTGTATAAAAAAATAAATAAGATGTTTTTATTTGAATGAAGTTTTAATCTTAAAAACAAGACACCTACTTGTCAACTAAAGAAAATAAAATTATTATATTACTATCTTAGTGGGACCAATTAAACAAATCAGGAATGCAAGGGAAAGAGAAAGCCATTCTGTATTTGTGATGGTCTGAAGAGTGAGTTCCCCTCTGAACTTACCTTTGAAGATAATGTAGGATGTCTATAGAGGGATGGAGTACCATATATTGAAATGATGTTTTTTGGTAGTTTAAGAAGAAACGCTTGACATGGAAAAAAGAGTTTGCTCGAAACAGATTTCATCTGTTTAAAATTATGACATTACAAATTTGGACAATTGGAGAAGAGATAGCAGCAAAGTAGATTCACTCTGAATACAACTTAAGGAGACTGGACTCATTCTGTGGAAAGAAATGGTCATCAATTGTGAGTTTAGAAACTGGAAAACATTTTGGATATATTTATCTGGCAGTTAAGTGGAAGAGACTTTGGAAGAGAGAAAGACTACAAAGAATTGAGTTGTATATTACCCTCTGTTTTAGTTTCTTATGCTGCTCAAGCAAATGCCATGAATTGGTTCAGCTTAAACAATGGGTAATTAATATATTTGCTCATGGTTTTGAGGCTGGGAAAATATCTAAATCAAGGCATCATCAAAGCAATGCTTTCTCTCCAAAGACTATAGTGGTCTGGGGCTGACTGCTGGGGATCCGTGGTTCCTCTTTCACATGTCAGGGCACTGATATCTTACTTCTTTGCAGGTTCCATTTATGCTTCTTTCTTCATTTGGCTTTCTCTCTGTGTGTCTCCAGTAATAGGATTAATACCCATTCTGATTGAGGTGGGACATACCTAAACTACAGTTTCCTCCAAGGGGTCCATAGGAATGGATTAGATTTAAGAACATGTTTCTCTGGGATATATACAGCTTCAAGCCATCACAACCTCTGAGTAGTGAAAAAACACATACTGAAAATAAGATCACATAAAAGCAGCAATAGAGGCTTGGGGGATGTGTCTGGTGTGGAAAGCAACTACCACCATATTCTAATATGGCCACACCACTACTATGAGAATATATGGTCCCCTCAGGAAAGCCATCCTCCAATAGGAAATGGAATAAGTTAAAACTGATATGAAATTCTATATAAAATGTTGTTGAGCAGGTATGTGCACCACAATACTGATAAGGTACTAGGAAAAGTAGATGGAAATAAAACAAAAAAAGTCTTAAGAAACTGAAAAGAGGAACCTGAAGAATACTACCGCATAGATGTTGGTGCATAATGGATACTATGAGAGTGACAAAGTATTTTCCTTCTCAGAGGAATAGAGCTAGTGAGCTTAGGGATAAATTGGAATCTGGTAGGTACTAGAGTGACTGGCTGCTTGTCAAACCCAAGATCACTCAAAAAATATCTTCAAATGTGTCATGAAGATTTCATCAACCTTGACCCAGCTAACTTTAGCATCCTGGAGAAGTTTCTTCAAAATCTCTGTTTCGTGCTGCTGAAAGATTTACCCATATTCATAGCACCACCACCCCCCATTTGCCCAATGTCGGGTATGTGCTTCTGAGAAACATATCCCCATAAGTCACTCTCATTCCTTTCCCTCTGCTTTAACAAGGAATCTAATCATCCAGGGAACCTATCTTGTGGATAAGAGCAAATATCTTTACCTGTCAGTGTTTTCCCCCATGGACTGTGAACTTTCTGAGACCTGAGAATTGTCTTTGATCTTTGTGCATTTCCAGGACCCAGCATTCTGAGGCACAATGTAACTCCAAAAAAATGTTTAACAAACAACCAAAGGACAAATATTGAATGGGTAGGATGAAGGTACAGGATAGGAGAGCCATGAATAAGCCCCTTTAAAAGCCTCCAAAGTTTAAAGCTCTCAGTATCATTAAACAGAAGTCCAATGTTGAATCCATTATAGAGGGGCTCAAGGCTCGCTGGCACTCTGAAGGTTAAAAGGGACCTCAATTCCAGAGTCTCTTCATTCTCCCCTTCCAAACAGCACATTCCAATCTACTCAGACAGCACATATTTGTGACTCCAGTGCAGGGCTGTGCTGATAAACCAGATCACCATAAATATGCAAATAAGTAAAGTAAAACAAAGTCTAATTTGTATTGGTTTGCCAATTTCCTTGATGTATATACTCCCACCATGACCAATTTCAAGCTGCCAACATGCTGTCACTGAAAGTGGAGTTTGAAAGAATAATAGAGACATTTTAAGTGGCTCCAGTACACAACTGCTCTAGTATCTCCAAGTTGTCTACTTCACTCCAGAAAAAAAGTCCTAATATTTTCATCCTCCTGCCCATAACATCTATTCTGCAGGGTCCTCCCTCCTTAAATTTCACCCCACAGCAATAACAAAATCACTCACCTACTCAAATGTGGGTCTCCTGACTAGAACGGGATGAGTCACAACAGAATTATCAGAGAGAAGGGCTCCAAGGAGTTGAGATTTTAAATATTTGACTGAAGGTCTCAGGGGCAGCTATTACTTCAGTGAGCTCAGAATTAGACTTGTCTTTTCAAAAACACCGGTTCTTACTTGCACACATGGGTCACATATTATGTGCCTCCAAGCCTGACCACACCACCCACTCTTCCACAACATTATCTCTAGATTAGGTAGATACCTGTTATTTTCAATGAATAAATCATCATTTCTGAACCTATTATTCCTGTTTACATTTTAATGGGAATTAGTAAATATTAATCACATTTTCAACCAGCAAAAATAATTTAAAATTCAATATATACATTATTTTTACAACACTGATTAAAATGAAAATATTGCTTTGTAATTTTAGACAAACAAAAATAAACATCACGTATATGTCAAGTCATTTAAACTTTGGAATTTGTGATAATAATGTTGTAATATTGAGAATACGTGGATGTCTTTTAACTATTTACAGTACCTATATGAGTGAAAGTCATCTCAAAAATATATTCTCTGGCCTCATCAACCATGGCCACCATTTAAATTTTAATTATTTATTCTATTTCCTCTTGCTTATAAACATATCTCTCTCCTTTTATATTGCATTTTTTAAATTTTTATTTAGTTATTCCAAATAAGTGGTAAATCATGTTTGTAAAGGAGAAATAGTTTTATATTCAAGAAATACCTTTGGTCTGCCTGTGATAATAAAATGAGAAAACTGTAGTCAAAATGACAGAGAAGCTAATTAAAAACAATCATATTCCCACTTAACTTACCTAAGAGCTTGACAAAAATTTTTACTAGTGTTTAAGAAAATTTAAATATATAGAAAAGTTGTTATAGCCATTAAAACCCATTTCACCTTCTTCTAGATTACCCATTGTGATCACTTTGCCACATTTAATTTACCACTCACTTATTCACTTTTTCTTATACTTCTTATTTTGCTGTTCCATGTGAAAGTTAGTTGCAGGTATTATGACAATGAATATCAAATATTCAGCATGTATTTCCTCAGATCAAAGAGAGCCTCTTACATAACCACATTCCAAGTACACGATCCAGAATAGTTAATACTGTTATAATACTACTACCTAATATGCAGTCATATTCACAATTATCATAGTTCCTGTGTCATTATTTATAGCAACACGGTTTTCCCTTCTTCAATTCAATCCAACATCACAAATGGCATTTAGTTGCTATCTATCCTTTGTCATGTATCATTAGTCTGCTTTAAACTGGAATAGCTGCTCAGAATTTAGTTTTCTTTCATGACATTCTCATTTTTGAAAAGCACTGTCCTTTGTGTAATGCTCCTCAGTGTGAATTTGATTATTTTGTCATGATTTGATTCCAACTATGCATTTTTGTCAGGATGACCACATAACTCTTACTGTGTCATACAAGGTGTATCACATCTGGAGGCATTTAATATAAGTTTCTTTTTCTATTTTTACAAATATCAACATTGATCACTTACATGGTTCTACAGTTTTGTCTCCATAAAGGCAGCTTTTGTCTTTGAGATTGTTTAAATATACCCTTCTCCAACAAGTTTTATCCTAATGGGGTTTTTTGGGTTTTTTTGGTTTTTTAAAATAACTTCATTTTTATTTTTTAAGGGAAACTTAGATTACATAAATGTTATGCGAAAAATATAGGGGATTCCCATATGCCCCGCTCCCTAGCTCTTCCACATTTTCCCACATCAGCAACATCCTTCATTAGTGTGGTACATTTGTCACAATTGATGAGCATATATTGGAGCATTACCACTAAGCGATGAGTATACTTTACATTGTAGTCTACATTCTCTCCCGCACATTTTTGCAAATTATTACATAATATGTAATGGCCTGTTTCTGTCATTGAAATGACATTCAGGATAATTTCCAAGTCCCAAAAATGACCCCAAATTACATCCATTTTTCCCTCTCCCTCCAGTGGCCACTGCATCCATATCAATGATAAAAGTTCTTCCATGCTAGGATCACAACAAGTCTACAGTAGAACAACTGTAAGTCTACTCTAGTCCATCGTCCATTCCTCAATCCTGAGGACTCTGTGATGGTGATGCCCACTCTGCCTCTAATTGAGAGGGGGCTTAGGTTACATGGGGCAGATGCATGGGACTTTCATGCTTGCAGTTGCAGACTCTCTCTGTTCCTTGAGATGGTCGTTGTCAGTTATATTCTCCTTGTTAGTTGTCCTGGGTGAGTCCAATGAACTGGAGAGCAGGTGTTGCAAGTCTGTTGAGATTCACGGCCCAACTGGCACATGGACAGTCCAAAGATTTAAGTCTCTTGGACATACAACTATCAACTCTAGTATTAACTACAGGTTCAAATAGAGGGACAGCAGAGCCATGTGTAGGGAAAACACAAATGAGTCCAACTCTATCACACTGGGGAGCGAAAATTCCAAATTAGGACCACTGGCAGGGTGCCAAACTCCTGAGCTGTCTGCCCTGCCTATAGTGTGTGGATGTTTCCAGAGCCTTCAGGAGTCCTGCTATTTAAAGTAATATTTACTTTGCCAGTCTATGAGTTCCTGCTGAGATGTGCATAAGTGTAATCTCTGAAATGACCTCCCGACTCACTTTGAAGTCTCTTAGCCATATAAACTCATTTGTCTTTACCCTTGTCCCCTTTTAGTCAAGGTCTTTTTCCAGATGTATTGCTAGCTGGTGCTTGGTAGTAATCCCTCGGTTCCAGGGAGGCTCATCCCCAGGAATCATGTCCCATGCTGGGGGGAAGGTAATGCATTTATATGCTGAGTTTTGGCTTAGAGAGAGGCCACATTTGAATAAGAAGTACGCTCTCAACAAGTAACACTTAGGCATCCTATAATATTATGCTAAGTTTCAATTTCCAAAGTAAAGGTTTATAAGTAGAGTCATCACAATCAAGGGCCTGTCAATGGTCCATCCTCCTTCACTAGTCTCTGCC
>JAQZBX010065368.1:0-16320 GCA_029593785.1 Cabassous unicinctus | reverse complement strand
GGGGCAGGGAGCAGAGAGCAGAGAGGGGCAGGGAGCAGAGAGCAGAGAGCTGCGGAGAGTGGCAGATGGGGCCTCTCTGCAGGCAGCGTGAGTGCCTGGGCGGCATTTCTAAGGGAACCTGCAGGTAAACTGTCAGGACTCACGAGGACTCACGAGGTCACTGGATGATGCGCTGGACACCAGCAAGACCCAGCCAGAGCGGAAGGAAAGCCCGCACCCACCGCAGAACAAGCACGCGCGGCCCTCCGCGGGGACAAAGCCCCTGGCCCCTGTGGGGAGTGGGTGCCAGGGGCTGAGCGTGGGGGCCCGGGGCGTTGTTGAGGAGCTGGGCAGGGGCACGGCAGGGCCGGTGGGCGGCAAGGTCGGAGACCTGGGAGGCTGAGGGGGCTGTGAGTTGGTGGGGCCTGCGACGGGACCTGCGCAAAGTGCTCGGGTGCTTCCTGGGGGCGGCGTGTGGAGCCGGGAGAGGGGACGGTGCAGGGCCGCGAGGCCCCGTCTGGCTTATTTCCGTACCTCAGGGCTGGCCAGCGCCTGCGAGCAGGAGCCCGAGCTTCCCTTGTAGAACAGAGCGCTGAAGAGCTGGGGGGCTGGACAGCGCAGGCCAGGTCTGGGGACGGGCCCGAGGGCGGAGGCCTGGGCTTCCAGCTGGGAGGCCAGAGGGAAGGCGGTGGCTGGACGGCGGCCGCGCGCCGGGAGCGGGCTGGGGGGCAGGACGCATGCTTGTTCCGAGGTCCTCTGACTCTGCTTTCACGCACCCTGGACTCGCACAGGAACGAGGCCGAGCCTCTCCTGTGCACTCTTCCCCGCCTCGCTCTGCTCTCCTGACAAATGCCGCCCGTCAAGCACCCCTCAGCTGCCCTCTCCACGTGTGCCTCCTGAGGAATGTGTCACTCAACTGCCTCACCTTATTTTTTTAAATTAACTAACTAATTTTCAGGGAGGCACTGGGGATCGAGCCCAGGCCCTCGTACGTGGGAAGCGGGCACTCAACCACGGAGGTACACTGCTCGCCACGGCCTCACCTGAGGGGCTCTGTGGCCACGTCTGTGTCCCCACTGTGAGCTACTGGGGGCAGGACAGGTACAGCTGACCTCGGCAGCACCTGCAGGCTTGGCACAGAGCTCGGAAGCAGGAGGCCCCTGGCCTCGGTCTCAGACAGGGAGCACATGGCTGCAGAGGTGCAGCAGCCACCCAGGGATGTGGGCTGAGGCCCACCTGGGCACCGCTGGCACTGCGGCCCCAGGCCTGGCCGACAGCGCCGCCCTGAACCTCAGCACCCCTGCTGACACCTTCGGGGCCAGGGAAAGAGAGAGAGTCAGCTGGAAAGACAGAAGGGACGATGCGGGGCTCGGGCCAGGCAGGGGAGAGTTCCAAGACGTGGTCAGTGTCATTGACGGCCACAGGCCAAGGAGAACGTGGAGTGGCCTTAGGGTGGGTCAGGGGAAGGATGGAAGACCGAGTGCCGGCAGCTAAGGGGGACAGGGGAAGGAGGTGGCACTGGGGGGTCGTTGGCAGGGGGGCTGCCGCGCCAAGGGCTCACTCCAGTCTGGAGGCGAGGAAGGCGCGGGGCGGGGGAGAAACCAGCATTTCCTGGCAGAAGCGCCTGGGCAGGACGAGAGACACAGGCGCCACCCAGAACAGGCGCGAGGCAACTGCGGCAAACCGCCCCAAAGCCCCCTCAGCAGGTGGGCCCCGCGCCCCGACCCGGGCCGCCGCTGTTCCGGGGTTTCGGCAGATCAGGGCTCAGACTCGGCTGGGGCTGGCCCGGCCAGAGCACAGAGCACCCTTTCCCGCACATCGAGAGGGTCACACATTACTCACGCTGTCGACGGCAAGGATTTTGGCCCATATGAAAACCAGAAGTGGCCTCAGCTCTCTGGCCGAACTCTGAAGCAGTTTCAGCACGTAAGGAAAAATGCCGACAGACAAGGCCTGCGGGAAAAGAAGAAGTGTGAGCGTGTAGGCCCCAGGCCCGCCACATCCATGTGGGGCCAGAGGCACAGGCAGCGGCCACACAGCTTGGGGACACAGCTGTGCCACGACCCCCGCATGCGGGAACTGACGGGTGAACATGCCTCGTTTACAGGGGTTTCTCCAGAGTCATCCATCCCTGGTTTATTCTTAGGAGCTGCCAGGTGTTTCCAGACCTGACGGGTCCAAAGAGACCAGAATCGGTCTAGCGGTGGCTCTTCCTCATCAGGGCACGCGCTGCTCCATACCTGGGCACCCCCGCCCCGCCCTCACGGCCAGGCCCGCGCCACCCACGAGACGGAAGGCAGCTTAGCGGTGATCCCGGAGAGGGAACCGCGCCTGGCTATACCCGCTCGCCCAGTTTGCTCCAACATTCACATTTGCCCCAGAAAAGAACCTTTAGTGAAACACGTGCCCTAGGACAGCCAGTCTAGAGAACTCTGCTCTTCCCTGAGGCTTCCCAGTGCCTGGTTTTGGGCAGCGTCTTCCCTTGGGGACCCTCTGCTCTCAGATGAGGGGTCAGAGAGGTCGGCGTCACCAGGGGTCAGGCAACTAGCCTGAGCCCTGTTGCTGCCAATTGTCCAAGCTTTTGCTAAATCCTCATCTCAAATTTGGTAGAATTCCAAAGCTATCCCGAAGATGTTCCACCCCAATAAGTAGGATCTCCTGCAACCAGGCAGTGGGAGTGGCATGACCCAGGCAGACTGCCAACGGAGGCCCATGTCCCTTGCTTGCCTTTAGGTCACATTTAATGAGGAAGGCACACTTACTTCTCCAGTTTGGGCTGTCAAGCTCTGGCCTAAGAGCCAAAATCTGTCGTGCAGCAATTTAACATTTAACCAGCACCTGCTTATGTATTAGCAAACTTCCGGTTAGCATGAGGCCAGTTCTTTTTTTTTTTTTTTTTCCAGGAGGTATCAGGGATTGAACCCAGGACCTTGCACATGGGAAGCAGGTGCTCGGCCACTGAGCTACATGCACTCCTAAGCCTCATTCTTTAAAGGGCCAAAATTAATATTTTAAACAGGAATCATTTAAGTGAGCGTCTTTCTAGACCACGTGATTAATACATGCGTCCCTGTCTTCGTCAGGGTACAACTGATCTGCTCGATGCGTCGTTGTTCACGACCTCACAGGCCGCACCGCGCACGGGCGCGCCGCTGTGACCTTCGCTGTGAGCCTGGTGCTGTCAGTGAGGGCCACAGGTGCCCCAGATGACGCGTGCCGAACTAGTCTTCCTACCCTTCAGGGGTCTCTCTCCTTCATTGTTGGGCTATCTAACATCACTTTTTGTTGACATCATAAAATGAAAATTTTAAGTAAACATTTAGTGCATGTCTCTAAGAAATCAGGTCTCTCTTACAGAAACATAACCCCAATACCAGGATCACACCAAAAACTTTGAAGTCATTCCTTAGTAATATCAAATATCCAGTAAAACTTCCTTTAAACTTCAACTTCTTAATTTTTATTTGCAAGAGGAACCAAACCCGGTCTGTATATCGCGATCGTTCATGGGTCTCTTGAGTCTCTTTTAACCTACAGGTTCCCCCTTGAACTCTTTTATTTTCCTTGCAATTTAATTGTTGGAAAAAATGATCATTTCTTAATTCTATTTCTGTCCATTTTCTCAGTTTTAAACAGCCATTTCTACTCTTCTCTGGAATGAGAAACCAGAAAAGTATTTCAGAATTGGACTAACAATAAAAAGACAGCGTGTGAGGATTCAAAGACTCCTCTGTAGGACAGGCTCATGTGCGGTTTGGGGGCTCGGCCACTGCCGAGGCTTCCAGCTTCCTGGCAGTGGCAGGGGACCTGTCACTCAAAAAAGTGACACTCTCTACCCTGCCAGGAGTAAGTCTCACATAAGATTGGAAAAAGGCCAAAAGAACTAAAGCAGAACAAAACCCTGAAACAACTCATACTTCTGGCTGCCAGGGTATTTCCTGGGGGCTTCGCGAGCGTGAGCACCCCAGAGTGGACGTGGCCCCCTAGACCACGAGGCTGTGGCCAGCCCTGGGCCTGCCCGTCACCTCCTTCGTGAAAGAACCACAGGCACCACGGAGCCCACACCTCCCTTCACAGCACAGGCCTTCGCCTGCCCGAGTCGATGCAGAAAGCACGTACCAGGCTCACCGCCCAGGGACCCAAGTCCAAGAATCTTCCCAGTAAGTCCAGAGCTCTCAGCCGATGCACCTGGCTTAACAGCACCTGAGAAAATAAGAGGGAAAGCTGCATCCCTGCAAAACCATCCAGATGTGGAGCCTCTGGAAAAGCTTCTGCCGTGAGGTTAACTGGGCAAGGGAATAACCTCCAAGTGTGGCTTTGTTCATTTGTCCACTGGTGAGCCTTTCTACACACTTCATGCTTTGGGCCAGGCTGAGAAAGATCTTTATTTCTTTAGCACACATGTGAAATATGTTCACTGTAGGAAGTATCAGAAAACATACTTTTCAACTGCATTTAAAACAGTAACTCGGGACGTGCATGTGGCTCAAGCGATTGGGCTTCTGCCTAGCACATGGGAGGTCCCGGGTTCAGTTCCCAGTGCCGAGAAGGCGAGCTGGGGCAACAGGCAGGTGCGGCAAGCTGACATAACAAGATGACGCAACAAAGAGACACAAAGAGGAAAGACAACGAGAGACACCACAAACCAGGGAGCTGAGGTGGCTCAGGTGACTGAGCGCCTCTCTCCACATGGGAGGTCTGGGGTTCGGGTCCTGGTGCCTCCTAAAAAGAAGATGAGCAGATGCAGAGAGCACACAGCGAATGGACACGGAAAGTAGACAGTGAGCGCAATCGAGGGGGCGGGGGGAATAAATAAAATAAAACTTAAAAAAAAAAATCAAAACAAAAACAAAACAGTAACTCACTGACGACATTTTGATAGGTAAACTTTCAGACATTTTTCTTTATGTAAACATATCCCTTATTCATTCTAAGCAAATAATAAATCATGCACTTCTGGTCTCCCTTTTAAGTGAAATGGTATCCTGTGACTACCACTCTGCGCTGTTAGGTCTGTACTGCGACCGTCCCCAGGGCAGCGCAGGACTTCACTACATGAACGCTGATCATTCATTTAAACAGTGTCCCCACTGCTAGGTAATTCGAGTATCCACTTCCTGCCACTATAAGCAGCACTGTGATCAATATCCTACTACATACATGTTGCACATTTACATATTTCCCAGGGATAAATCCCGGAAGTAAAACTACAGGGTCGGAGCGTATACTCTCCCATCACCACATCCCCTCCAGCTGAACGGGCTCCCGCTCTCCATGAGGGGACACGCGGTGCCCTCCTGCCCGCGCCTCTGGCCCCCTGCCTGGGTGCCCGCTCGGCACACGCCAGCTGGGCGGCCTGGGGAGAATCTGGCCATGTCTCTGAAGCTGCATTTCCTAGTTCACAAAACAAGGATGCCACACTGCTGGCTCCCGGGGCTTTCGTAGAGTGAGTGACAAGTGATGCTCCTGCGGTGTCCCGGCCCACGGACAGGACTGTGGCCCCCTGCCCACCCACAGGGGGCTGAAATCCCCTTCTGCCTGCATTTCTCTGATGCAGAGAAGTGGACCATTTCCCCTGCAGGCTAACTGGCTCTCCCCTTGGAAACCGGGTGTGCACTCCTCAGGCCGACCTTCTACTCAAGGGACTGATGGTTTCCGACTGATACGCAAGAGCACTTTGTGGGCCAAACAGCCAAGCTGGCCGGGCATTGGCACATTTCCCTTTTCTTCGTTGTATCAAGGGTCAACTTCGTGTGGAGCCGTCCGCCCTGATCCTTCCATTGTGGTTTTCACGCCTGAGGCCACGTGCACCATGTCCTCCTGAGCCAGAGCATGTGCGCCCGCTGTCATTTCCATTCCATAGCAAGGGTGTGCGGGGTCGGCGCTCGGCATGGTGGGCAGGAGCAGCCTCCTCCATCCTCATGGGTCTTTGAATCAGCAGCGCAGACAAACATGGAGAGAACAAGCGCGCGAGTGATGCTGCTCTGCGGGGGAGGGGTGCCACGAAAACGCAGCTCAGGAGGGCCTGCGCGTGGGCGCCTGCGAAGGTTTTCCCAAGGAAGTGGCCCCTTGGCTGAAGGGTCGATGCTGGGGATACAGGGTCCAGGCAGGGGGGAGGGTGGAGCAGGACGGGGAGGGGCTCCCCACCAGGCTGGGGAGGTGGGAGGGGCCAGACCCACTGAGGAGTTTAGGTTTTCCTAAAAGAAGCCACGGAAAGGTTCTGCGCAGCAGAGGGACCGGACGCGCTTGGCACCTGCGGCTCGCTAGGAAGAAGCGAGGGGCAGAGCTGGAGGCAGGAAGGGCTGGACTGGAGCCGAAGGTGCAGGTGGAAGGCAGAGACCAGAGGGGCCTGGCGGGCTTCAGTGCGAGGGTTCCTTGGCTGCCGAGGGCAAGGGCCCAGGAAAGGAGGTGTCAGGGATGACTCCTTTCAGAGGAAAACTGGGAGGAGAAACGGTGGAGTGAGCCTGAAAACTTGAGAGAGAGACAAGAGGAAAGTGCTGTGTGCGGGCGCTGCCTGCGCAAGGCCTGCAGAAGCCTCGCTGTGTGTGTGTGTGGGGGGGGAGAAGGGAACGCCAGGGGAAGGGGTGGGCAGGAGGAGAGCTTGGGTGGGGGTCCTCTCTGGAGCCACAGGAAGTGAGCGCTTCCAGAGCCAGACAGCGTCAACGGAGCCAAATGCCCTCGCGAGGCAGCGCCACAGGAACTCTGAGGAGGACCAGTGGCCCTGGGGGCAAGGCTGCTGGTGTCCCCGTGAGGATGGAAGCCAGTCCGTGGCCTTCTGGGAAGTGTTCCAGTGAAGGCGAGGGCGCAGGTGGGAGCTGAAGGAGGCAAGGGGGTGCAGGGAGGATTCTTGGAGGGGGCGGGAACAGGAGGGGCAGGGGCAAGGAGGCTGGGGGGCATCCCCGCTGGAGGACCAGCTGCGGTGTGGAATCAGGGGGCAAGCACCGGGAATTTCTCCCCGTTTCACCTGTTTCTTGCTGGGAGGACATTTCCAAATCATCGTCCCAGGATGGATTTGCAAGCGCTACGTTTTCAGAGTCTGGGCAGCGGGGAAGGGTTAGGCAGGCACAGCGGCACTGGAACCGGACCCCATGGAGACTTCACTCCTGGGCGGTCACAGGCCACTGCTGCCTGAGATGGAGGCTTTGAGGGTCAGAGTTAGGGTGTGGGGAAGTTAAAGTGACCTGGCAGGAAATCCTGGCTCTATCACCTACTGATAGTATGGCTCAAATGACTTACCTTCTGGAGGCTTCGGTTTTCTTACTGAGAAAACTGGAGACGATAATGTGACTCGGGCTCACGCCCGATAATTAAATGACATCAAGTTGCAGAAAGGACCTAGCAGTAACCTTCACTCCATGTTTTTAGCGTGGTTTCCGGGCCCATGCCTGCCTGCGTGGAGGGCTGGCTTCCAGAGAACTCTGGCCTGGCCGTGGCTCGGCAGTGCCCGGAAGCGTCTACTCTCAGCTGCAGTCTGTCGAAAATCAAAGACAGCGAGTACACCAGCAGCTAAAAGCCCAGCTCGCTTTTCCAATTCCTCTCTTCCTTACTGAAAACACTGTGCACTGTTTCTCAGGGTATATCACTGCAAAGCAGCTGGTCATGAAGAAATGGCAGCACGAGACTAGAGGCTGCCCAGAGCAGGTCCGCTACGGCGTGGTGGTCGAGGAGGTCTCTGTGACTGCATCTCGTTCACGCTAGACGAGGAAGGGGGGATATGCGCTCAGGGGCGCGGCGGTGCCCATCCTCCCGGCTTCTGCCCGGTGCCACATTAGTAAGAACTCTACACAGCGGTGACACACATGGACGCAGAGAGCCTGCAGGCTGCACGCAACCGGGACTTCAGGCTGGGATGGCTAATGTTTCATTAGAAAACAAACCTCACCAACAGAGTATTGGGGAAAATGCCAAGTATTTTGTTCAAGCACTACACCTTCTTTTCTATTGCTTCTGCTGGTTTATATTTTTACAGAACTGAGGCCCAGTGCAAATTAATATTGTTTTCGGAAGGATGAGGACTGGCCTCTGTGTGTATATATATGTATTCCTGTTTCAGACTGTCCCAGGACTGGCGGAAACTGCAGCATGAAATGTTGGTGAACTGAATGAGTTACTGAATGACTTTTTTTAAATTTGTGCCAATCTAAATTAACAATTAATGCAGGCTACATGAATACCCAAATTAAAACACAGCTTGCTCAGGGAGCCCAATTCCATTATCCTTGAGTGCAATAAGAGATGTCCTGGTAGAGCAGCAGGTAGAGGCTCCAGGCCCATCTTTCTGGGGATCAGGGACATTCTGGAGCTGCTGCCCTCTGCCCTCTGTGGCTCTGGGTCTCCTGCAGCTCCCTGGAGATAACCCTGGACTTTCAGACTGAAAATTCTATTCGTAAATAAAACAACACGATGAAAGCCAGCATGATTTTCCCAGTGAAACGCCTATGCTGACTTTGTACTAGAATTTTGCCATCTAAAATCACTCTCTTCCCTCTTTTTCCTACAGCACGACATTCTCCTTTCTCTGCCTGGGGCCTCTTCACGCTGGGCAAGCTGAGGTGTCGTGGCAGCAGAGGGTGCCTCGGAAAGCGCCTGTGCCCAGCGCACATGGCCAGAGAGGCGCTGGGGAAAACATCAAATATTTGTTGTTTTGTTTGTTTTGTTTCCTCAGACATCGGTTTATTGGTGTGTGTTCCAGAAGCCCAAACCCTGTGAGCTGGTCCCCCAAGGTGCTTGGTTTTTAAACAGTGTACCTTCTCCCCACTCCTGTTGGTGTGCATTTCTAAAAGGCCACGGGACGTCAAGGCCACAGGAGAGGCCTAGCTCCACGTTTCCATTTCCACGAGGAGCTTCCAATCAACCGGGCCTGGTGCATCTATTTTGTCTGAAGCTGAACAGTCGTCAACTAATGCCTCTGAGACTGTGGGTGGAGAAAATCCTCTCCGGCCTCTGGAAAAAGGCGCAGAGATTTGAAAAGCTTTGAAAAGTCCTGTGTTAGAACTCTCTTTCACGTAAGGAACGTTTTCTGATTTGCCAAGGCACTAGACGATAACTCATGGACAACGGGGTCCAGGCTTTGGCAAAGATGACGTTTCTTAAGAGAAAACACGGTGAAGCCCACCGAGTTCGTGAGAAAGAAGCTGACGCGGTGGGCTGCCCTCCGTGAGTTGCCTCATTCTGCTGTCCTCATCTTCTTTTTGAGTGGAGGTTCTCCCGCCGCCCAGGCTGGGCACAGCCCGGAGGCAGACTCTCGGATAATGACAAAGAGTCTGCTGATTGTGTTTGTCTGGAGTATCACGTGGAAAACGCCTTCCTTCCTCTCTTTCACTGAGCCGTTTTCCCTTATCCTGGCACTGGAACGCTGGCACCATCAGCTCTTCGCTTTCCCTGAGGGAGTGTGGCTGCTAAATGGAACCTTTAAGAGAAGCCAGCAGAAGGCCAGTTGCAAAAGGACTGTTTGCCAGACCTCAGCACTGGATTTAGCATGCTTGGCATCCTGCCCCTGCCACAGAGGCCCAGGCAGCAAGGTCAGTGAGTGTCTGGACAAATGCCACGGTCTCTTCTGATGGAAACCCTGGTGGCCCGGGTGACCCCAGAGGAGCTGTGGGTACAGCACATCCCAGCTGTCACACCTGCCCCTTCCTATGTCCATTTAAAGCAAAAGGGTTGGCTTTGGCCAAATGCTCAGTTTCCGTTTTTGTGTAAGATTTGTTTATTTCTCCCCACCCCCTTGCTGTTTGCACTTGCTGTGTCTGTTTGTTGTGTGCTGGTCTTTTTTTAGGAGGCACCGGGAACTGAACTAGGGACCTCCTATGTGGGAGGGAGGTGCCTAATTGCTTTCGCCACCTCTGCTCCCGCTTGTTGTTCTCTCCTTATGTTTTCCTCCGTGTGTCTCTTGTTGTGTCAGCTCGCTGTACCAGCCTGTCGTGCCAGCTTGCTGTCTTGCTCGTCTTCTTTAGGAGGCAGCAAGAACTGAGCCTGGACCTCCCGTGAGGTAGGCGGGAGCTCAAGCACTTGAGCCACATCCGCTTCCCTTCCTTTCGTCTTGTTGTTACTGTTGCTTTTTGTTTTGAATATGTATTTTCAGCTCACCTTGCAATCTTAAATTAAACTAATCCCGAAGCATAAAAGAGGAACAGTCGTTTTTATTTTGAGTTCGAGTCACTTAAACTATCTACGAGTTGCTTGACTTCTTTTTTTTTAGGAGGTACCGGGGATTGTACTCAGGACCTCGTACATGGGGAGCAGGCGCTCGGCCACGGAGCTCCACCTGCCCCTGAACTCCTCCATAACGTCAGAAATGCAGCACTCATGGTATACAAACAGCAGCAAAACATCTAGTGAGGCACAGCACGGCGCGCACACCGGCAAGAGCGGACACTGCTGCACGCTGACGACGCTCACACGCCCTTTTTCTTCCCTCGTCTCCCCTCTCTGCTGCCTGAGAGTCTTGCGGCAAAGTGCTGAGGCAGGGGGACCCTCAGGTGTGATGCCTGCAAATCATCTTAGAGCGGCGGATGCAGCTAGTGGGGTGGCAGAGAGCTGAAGTGCCAGGCAGACGGCTGCCATGTTCCACAGGGGTGACAGAGACGGACTGCATCCATTCCTTAAGTGACCTCTCAGGAGCGAACGTCTGGCCCTGCAACGCGGTTAGCACCATGAGCAGGGGCGCCAAGGCCTCGCCTGGCAAGGGAGTGAAACGGATATCCTTGGACAGGTGCAAGATGGGACTCGTGTTCCAATCCACAGGGCAAAGGGACCTCAGGGGCTTCCTGGGGGTGCCCTACCCTGCCTGTGCTCAGAACCTCATATGCACCACCCGGAGACAGACTCTTCTCTCCAGCTGAAAACTGAAAACGGATGTGACCGCAGAGGCAGGTGTGGCGTCCCTCACCCTTCTCTGCTGGCCCAGGCCCTCCCCAAGGTTACCCAGAGTGTCTCACCCAAATTCAAGCACCCCCCACGACAACCAAAGTTTTCCAGGTTCTAGAGTTACTGGATCTTGATGTCCACACTGACCTGCGGTTTTTAACCTCTCTTGATGTTGTATCCAAGTAAAATACATTGTTACCCACCTCCTCACAAATGCACATTAACTGGAACAGAAGTTTCACCATCTCTTCCCAATCGTACAACCCCATCCTATCCCATCTCATCTCACTAGCCAAAGAAAGAGTGGGGCAGGGGCCACAAATGGACCTGCCAGCCCACCCACAGGCCACGCCCACAGCGTGCACTGCCCTGGCATTGCCACGTGCAAGGCGCCTGCATCGCTGTACCAGGTGTGCCAGGTGTGCCGGTGTCCTGGATTGTGACATAAAAAAACCTATTTCCCTCTGGGACGTCAAAGGCTTTGAAAAGCACAGGTCGGGTGGACATGCAGATGGAGTGACGCCCTGCGAGAACCTGGAAAGCACTGCTTCTGCAGTCGGGTGGGGGTGGCGCACAGGTGAGACAACTGGCACTCGCACACACACCCAGAAGTGCTGTGCTCCTCACAGCAGCAGTCAGCGCCGCCACGGAAGAGGAAGGGGTACAGGCCACGTGCTGCCTCGCCTGCCATCTGGGGTGCCTGGCCAGGAAGCTGGCATGCCCCTGACTTTTTCTCCTGGGATGGATTTATCCCTCATGTCCTTCCAAAAGGAAGGAGGCAGTGATACCAGGAGCTGTCCGGAAGCGAGGCTCGTTTGCAGCAGCATTTTACCAATTCTCCCTAAAGTCTAAACGTGCACGCTGGGGAGGGCGGCTGACTACAGGGCAGCAGAGGAGGGGACGGAGGTGCCCTAGGAAGCAGAGGCCATCGGCTCCGAGGGCCGCCTGCCTACGGCACGGCCGGCAGCAGAGGGGCTGCGTTTTAGGCGCCGCACGCCGACCCAGGGGAGCGAGCCTCCAGGCCGGGCTCAGGTTTGGGGCCTCCTACGGGGGGTGCGGGAGACTCACCTGCAAGACAATGGGGAGCTGCTCGGGCGGGTTCCTGTTCTCCACGCCCATGCTGAGCCACACCTGGAAGGCCGTCAGCTGCTCCGCGAAGAACGGGCTGTGCTGTGGAGAGCGCAGGGAGCAGTTAGGCCGGCCTTCTGGGGGCCTTGCCGCTCCCCCACCCCGCTCCCCCTTCATCCATTCAACGAGTCCTTATGAGCCATCAGCAAAACCCAGAGAAGGTGGTGAGACGTGCTCAGCCCCTGGCTCTGTTGCCAAGGTGGAGCCAAGAGCCTTGGTGGACTGGGTGAGGGAGCGAGGAAAAGCGTGGCTTCTGGTCGCAGCCACGGCAAGGATGGCGCTGGGAGAACGGCAGCAACTTGGGTGGGGCACGCGGAGTTTCAGGGGCCTTGGACACCCAAGTGGCGGGGAAGGTGCGGTGCGGCTGCCGTCTAGGAGAGGTCTGTGCTGGAGGACATTTAGGAGTCTTCAGCACACAGATGTTTCTAAGTGACGTGAAAAGACAAGGTGCGCATGGCTGGGCCTTGGGGCTCCACGGTGTTTTCCAGGCCAGGGAGAGGAGGTGGAGCCAGCAAAGAAGACAGAAGGCAAGCCCAGGAGAGGAAAAGCAGGTGTGCGGAGGCCTGGAAGCCGAGGAAAGGAAGCCCCTCAGGAAGGAGAGTGCCTGATGGAGATGGATCAGCTGTGGTTCAGGTTAAGAGCACACCGCTGGATTTAGCAATATGGCGGTCACTGGTGATTATAAGAATAGTCCCAGGGTAGCAACGGGGGCTAAAGCATGGCTACAGTGGGATCCAAATAGATTTGGAGACTCAAGTGCAGACAGTGCCTAGAATGAGAAGGTAACAAATGGAGTGGTACTTGGAGGGAAAAAAAAACTCTTTTTTAGATGGGATAATGATGGCATATTTGTTTTCCAATGAGAAAAATCCAGCACACAGGGGCAAACTGACGATGGAGGAGAGCCAGGGGAAAGGTCCTTGGGCGGGCCAGTGGGACAGGCCTGGTGCCCGGTGAAGGGCTGGCACTGGCTGGCAGCCAAGCAGCTCTGCCCAGGAGTGGAGGGAAGGCGAAGCCCATGGGCGAAGGTGCAGGCAAGTGGGCAGGCAGGAGGTGAGGACTTGCAGACGATCTCGAGTGACTGCCTGTTTCCTCAGCAAAGCGGGAGACGAGGGTCTCACCTGGGAGTGGGGATGAGGCAGAGGTGCTGGAGCCAGGCAGAGAGGAGAGGCTACGGGAGAGGAGGTTAGGGGAGCCAGGGGGCTGCGGGCAGTCTGACGGTCAGGCAGCTTAGGGCCCCGAGGGGCGTGACTGCAGACAAGTTGACAGGGAGCCGTGCAGCAGGACCTGGGTTTCCCGGGAACAGCTGAGCGTGAGAGTGCAGGCTCAAGGTGGGCTGGGCTGGTTGGACCAGCGGTGCCATCGACTCAGCTGGGAACAAGCGCTCAGAGTGACCGCGGAAGGCAGGACAGAACGAAGGGGAAGGTACGCATGAGGCTGCCGGCCGGCCGTGGAGCTGCAGGAAGCGAGGGTGGCCGGCAGGCATGGACTGCTGGAGTTGGAGCCATGGGGCATCAGCCGGAGAGTCCGTGGTGGGGCCCCCAGGCCTGTCTGTGCTTGGCCTGCGCCTATGGCTGGCACTGGCCTGGACAAGGCAGCAGGAGGGCTGCTTGCTTCACCAGCTCAGAGTCCTTTTCACTTACCATAGTCCACCTTCCACAAGCCCCAAATACAAAGAATACAACAACTAAAGCTCTCTTCTTCCCACCCACTGACCACTTTCCCCTACTTTCTTTTTATCTTTCCTTCTCAGCTTCCTGCTCATTTCTAGTGGAGACAAGTGGGCTGGCTGCACTGCAGGGGGCTGGCATGGATGGGAAGAAAGCTGAGAGGGGCCTTCCTATCTGCTCCTCAAAAGCAAAGCGCTCCGTTGAGACGGCCGAGCAAGAGACTCGGGCTGTGGACCCCGAGGCTCTCAAGCATGGATGCGTGCACGTCAATGGCCGTCAGGTGCCAGAGCCCTGGGGAGGGACTTTCACCAGGGAACGTGGTCGCCACAGCCACACCAGGGGCATGAGAGAAGTCAGCCGAGAGCTCAACTCCTCGAGGAATTAACGTTCTTGAAAAATAAAGTCATCTTAAGTGTAAAAGTTAATCACATTTGGAGGGCAATCTGTGAAGCTGGAATGGAGCCCCAAAGCAATTTTCCTGTATATAAATGTGAATTATTCATAAATGGGGTTTAAAAAGAAAATCTAGTCGTGCCCCTCCCCCACACCCGGGGGGAATAACAACACTCAGGGAAAAGCCGTTAGTCTGTGGGGAAGTCAGGTCATTCAGAGAAGTGTCTTCTCCTTTCCTTCCAAATTTGCTTCTGGATTTTCACATGTTGATCACTACTGGCGTGCCTACTCTATGCAGGAAAAAAGGCAGAAATTCCTGATCTTTCCAGCAACAGACCTACGGCTGATGAGGAAGGAAAGGCCCCTGCTGGCCAGGCGTCTGGTGGAGCTGGTCGTACTTTCTAAAACAGTGGGAAGGCTGTCACGGCGGGAAGGTCACGGCAGCACCCAACGTCAGAGTGGCTAGCGTTTTAAACAATGCTCAGCGAGACGCCTCGGGGGCTGCTGAGCAGCTGCTTTGGGCCACAGCAGTCCTCTTCCCCAAGAGCCCCTCCAAGCAGAGGCCAGAGCCCCCGGGCAGATTCCGGGCAGCAGGGAACACGGGAGGCACGTGGCTTCAGGGCCCAGGGGCTGAGTCATGGGGCCAGGAGTACACGTCCAGACCTTCCGGGCGAATCTGAGTTCAAGTGTCCTGCTCTGCTGACAGTCTGCGCGTCAGATGACCTGGGGTTCTAAAAATAGCCATCCATTTGCACTGGACGGAAAATGGGAAGGTAGGTTCCAGGCCTCTTAGCGGTGTGAAGGCAACTATCTTGTTTGACCGTCCAGACCACGGCTTGGCTGCCGCGAGCGAGGACAACCGGTTTCTTCACGCACTGCCGACTGTCCTCATTTGCTGCCTGGGTCCAAACACGAAGCTGCACGGCCCCCTCTGACAGCGGCTTGATGGACTTGCTCATTAAGCAGACCTCGCTGATTACGCATAACAAGACCCCAGAAGACTGCCCGTGGCCCAGTGCCTTCGCACCCCAGCTCAGCACACAGCAGGGTCCCTTAAGCCCCCAAGGCGGTGATTCACCCCAAGCTTTCCCCTGGCTTCTCTCCCTACACCAATAAACCCCCAGTTTGGATAGAATGCTATTTCACTGCTCATTAGAACGTGTCACTTCCATGGTTGATTTTGGAAAAGTGACATGGGTTAGGCTTTCTTTTTGTGTCTCTAAAAATGAGGCTTTAAGATGAACTCAGCAATTTATAGGCAAACCATTAGAATAAAGAAGTGAATTTAGTAGTGTTATTATACAAAAGCACTTGTAAACAACATATACCCAAATAAGGAGAAAACAAAAAAATTAAATTTAAAAGACACCATTTACAAAAGCTTAAAAAATAAACACGAGGGGACTTCTGGGAAGATGGCGGACTAGTGAATCTCTTCTCCAGAGAAACAGCTAGAGGGCAGGCTGAAACAGCCCTGAAAAAGACCTTCTAGGGTTTAGGACAGCAGGTGAAGGCTGCACACCACCCAGAGGAGAGAGGGACAAAGGAGGGAAATCACGACGACAGAACTGTGAGTTTTTAATCAGCAGCGGCTGCTGCCGGCACCCTCCCCCACACTCTTTAGAATTCTCAGGCCTCTGGGCCTGCGACCACAGACACAGGGGGCTCCAGGGCTCTACCACTCCCGGAAAGGGGAGAGAGAGGGACACAGCCTTAGGCTGACTCAGGTTCTGACCCGCAAATTTGGGCTGCGGAGCCCCACAGACCCTTCCACACGGCAGTTTGTCCTGGGAGCCTAGGAAGGACTGGAGAAATCCGACCCTCGGAACCTCCCTCTCTTCTAGCCTGGACTAATTGTTGAGGACTCCAGAGGAGAGGGGAGAGGCAGCCTGGGGCTGACCCTGGTTCTGACTCCCAGGTTTGGTCTGCCCTGTCCCGAGAGCCCTTCCAGGCCGGGTGGGGCTGCGCCATTGTTTGCCTTGGAGCCTGCAAGGGGCTAAAGATGTACAAACCTCCCAATCTCCTCCTCTACTAACAGGGACTGATTGTCGAGGATTCAGAGGGGAGAGGAAATATTTCCTAGCTGGGAAAAGGGAGGGGGCTGCCAGAGAAGGCTGGAGAACTGTCTCAGAAAGTTTGAATTACAAGGCTTTTAGCCCCCAGACAGGAAGCTCTACCACATTGATCTGGTCTGTGTCACAACAAATACAGTCCAACCAGGCATTGAATTGAGAGCTGCCAATGAGCGCCATCTCCTGGCAGACCAAGGAAGTGCACATAAGAA
>JAQZBX010065367.1:0-16322 GCA_029593785.1 Cabassous unicinctus | reverse complement strand
AAAAAAAAACTGAAGTCCATGGTTAGTAGCAATGTTTCAATATGTGTTCATCAACTGTAACAATGTACCACACTAATGAAGATTGCTGTTGATGTGGGAAAGTGTGGAAGGTGGAGGGAGTAAGAGTGTTTGGGAATCCCTTATAGTTAATGTAACATTTATGTAATCTAAAGCTTCTTTAAAAATAAAAATAAAAATAAATAACAAAAGCTGATGGTTTCTTCTCCTCCTTGGGGCCTCATGTGGGTCCATATTTTCCACAGGTTTTCCCACCTGCCATTTTCTTTGTTCCACCCTCATCAAGTATCTGGGTGGCAACTGAGCTCCAGACCTCATGCCTCAAGAACACTGGGGTGATGGCCACACCTTTCTCAATTTCTGCGGTATAGTCACAACCCCCTTAGTACAGTGAGGTGGTGGCAAAATTCTCCCTAATTTCTGGCATACAGGCCCAATCTCCTCAAGCCCACCCCTCTCAGAGCAATAGGGTGTCAACCTCACTTTCCACAACCTATGGGCAACAGGCTCACCCCTCTCAGAGCACTAGGGTGGCGACTTCACTTTCCCCAACTCTTGGGGAATGTGCTCCACCCTCTCTGCAGCCTGGGGCAGTAAAACTTTTCCTGAACAGCAGGCTGGAACATCCACCCTCTTCAAATTCCGGGCAAACTCACCCTTTCCATACACATGGATGAGGTTCCTCTCTGACCCAAGGAGATGTCTTAATTCCAGACTTAAGCTTCCATGGTTTTCCTCTTAAAGCCATTTTCCCTTCCATCTCTCCTTCTATGTTTCTTTTAATCCAAGCTGACAGTGTTTTTGTTCATACAGATCTTGCAAAAAAGCTTGTTGGTTTAGCATGCAGGAAGCAGGGGTCCACGCCATCAGATAGTAAGAATTTCCACAAATCTCTCCTGGATAACTGCATTTCCAATCCTGATTTACAACCCTCAAGTTTAGTTAATTCCTCAAATGGGGCACGATCATCTGTGGGCTTGATTTCCAAAGTTGCGGAATTTTTGGAGTCAGTTTCTGGTTTCTTTGTGCCCAACCATTCAGTTCGCAGATTATCTCTTTCATCTAACATCTTGTTATAAACTGCAAGGAAAAGCCAGACTGCATTTTCCACTTTCAGTTTGTAAATCACCTTGGCTAAATGTCCAAGCTTGTAATTCTCAAATTCTGCCCTCCATATAACATCAGGATTCAATCTTGCTAAGTTCTCTGCAACTTTAAAACACAGATTGCCTTTCCTCCAGTTTCCAATAATAGTTTCATCATTTCCTTCTAAGGCCTTATTAAACGTATCTTTAACATCCATATTCCTACCATCAGTCTCTTCAAAGCAATCTAGGCCTTTTCTATCAAGCATTTCACAATTCCTCCAAAATATACCTCTTGCACATTTGTAAAACTGTTCCAGCATTTTTGGTAATTGCAAAAGGACAACCCCACTCTACTGGTACCAAATTCTGTATTAGACAGACAAAGGGATGCTGATGCAAAGTACCAGAAATCTGTTGGCTTTTATGAAGGGTCTCTGTTTCTGGCAAAAACTTACAGTTACAAGGCCTTAAAAGTCCAACTCTAGGCTGCTTTCTCACCAAAGTCAATTGCCACATGTTGAAGCAAGATGGCTGGCAATCTCTTCATAGTCTCTTGGACGGTCTCAGCTGCTCAGTTGCTCTATTCTCTTTAGCTGCAAACTATCAGGCAAATGGCTCATCTCTCTTCCCAGGGCTTTCACCGTTTGAGTCTTCTCCTTTCTGTCACAAAGCAGGACTGAAATGACCAAGTTCTTTCCTCTTGAATGCGTGTCCATTTATATCAGGCAGCCAAGGGGGCAAGAACTCAACCTTTGTGACTCTCTACTGACCTGGTTGAATTGAAAACCCTAAATTGGTTTTATTAAGTAAATTTAATACCTTTGATTTTAATACAATCAAAGTGTAACACACCCAGAGGAACAGACCAGGTTACACACATAATCTGACCCTTTAAAATAAGGATTACCTTTCCTCCAGTTTCCCATAACACATTCATCATTATCTTTAAGGCATTGCTGGAATTACCTTTGATGTCCATATTTCTACCAAGAGTCTCTTCAAACAATCTAGGCTTTTACCATCAAGCACCTCACAATTCCTCCAGCCTCTACCCATTACTCAATTCCAAAGTCATTTCCAACAATTTTACATGAAAACAATAATCAGAAAAGGGCAGGAGTAGCTATACTAATATCAGACAAAATGCACTTTAAACGCAAAATTATTGTAAGAAACAAAAAAGGACACTATATATTAATAGAATGGGTAATCTATCAAGAAGAAAGAACAATCAAAGATTTATGCACCTAACCAGGGTGCCTCAAAATATCTGAGGCAAGCATTGGAAAAACTAAGTGGAGAAATAGATGCCTCTACAAGTATTGTGGGGGACTTTAATACACCATTATCACCATTAGACAGAACATCTCAACTGAGGGTCAATAAAGAAACAGAGACCTTGAATAATACAGAAGATCTGGACCTAATAGACATGTATAAAACAATACACCCAAATAAAGCAGCATATACACTCTTCTCAAGTGCACATGGATCATTCTCCAGGATAGACCACTTGCTAGACTACAGAACAACTCTCAATAATTTCAGAAAGTTTGAAATTATACAAAGTAATTTCTCTGACCACAATGGAAAGAAGCTGGAAATGAGCAAAGGGCAGAGAATCAGATAGGGCAATAAGATATGGAAGTTAAACAACACACTTTTAGACAATCAGTGAGTCAAGGAGGAAATTGCAAAAGAAATCAGTAACTACCTTGAAATCACTGAAAATGACAGCACAACATATCAAAACTTATGGGATGCAGTAAAATCAGTGTTGAGAGGGAAATTTACAGCCATAAATGCCTACATTAAAAAAGAAGAATGTGTTAAAATCAAAGACCTAACTGCACAGCAGAAGGAATTAGAAATAGGGCAACAAACTAACCCCAAAGCAAGCAGAAAGAAGGAAATAACAAAGATTAGAGCAGAGCTAAATGAAATTGAAAATAAGAAAGCACTAGAAAAAATAAACAAAACCAAAAGCTGGTTCTTTCAGAAGATTTACAAAGTTGACAAACTTTTTTGGCTACACTAACAAAGAAAAAAAGAGAGATGATGCAAATACATAAAATAAGAAATGATGAAGGGGCTATCACCACTGACCCCACAGAAATAGAATATCATAAGAGGATACTTTGAAAGATTCTATGCCAACAAGATGGATAGTTTAGAGGAAATGGGCAAATTCCTAGAAACATGTAAGCAGCCTACCTTGATTAAAGAGGATATTTATGAACTCAACAAACCAGTCACAAGTAAAAACTGGTCAACAGACCAGTCAAAAACTTCCCAACTAAGAAGAGCCCAGGACCAGACAGCTTCACAGGTGAATTCTACCAAACATTCTGGAAAGAATTAATACCAATTCTGCTTAAACTTTTCCAAAAAGTAGAAGTAGAGGGAACATTGCCTAACTCATTCTATGATGCCAACATCACCCTAATAGCAAAGCCAAACAAAGAAGCCACAAGAAAGAAATACTACAGACCAATCTCTCCAATGAACCTGGATGCTAAAATCCTCAACAAAATACTTGTTAATCTAATGCAACAACACATCAAATGAATCACACACCATGACGAAGTGGGTTTCATCCTTCGTAGGCAAGGATGGGTCAACACAAGAAAATCAATCAATGTAATACACCACATAAACAGATCAAAAGAAAAAATCACATGATCATCTCTATAGACACAGGAAAAGCATTTGACAAAATGTCAAAAAATTTTAATTATATATTTTCTATTATTTTTGAAACTGCCATTATTATTTCATTTTCTTATTAATTGTATTTGGTTACCTTATTGTCTTCATTTTTGAAGAAGTTTTGGATCACAGAAGGGTCACAATTGTGGCAGGGGAGGATCATTGGTGTGGGGTGTCAATGATGAAGGATGCATGGGAAGAGGTTCACCTGGGGCATAATGCTAAGGCATATGAATGTGTTCAAGTATTCTATGGGCATTGTCACAGTCGGTGGATTTCACACAATAACTGAAAAGATATTGAATTCCCATCCTGGGAAGCTCTGCCACGTTCTATAATGGAACAGCAAGAATTCCCCGAGTACAGCAACAGTGACTAGTGAAGGAGGATGGACCTTTGATAGGCCCTTGATATTGCTGACTGTAATTATGAAACTTTCCTTTTGAAATTGAAACTTAGCCTAGTATTAAAGGGTGCCTAAGAGTTACCTCCTGAGAGCGTCCTTGTTGCTCGAATGTGGCCTCTCTCTAAGCTGAACTCAGCATATAAATACATTACCATCTCACAGCATGGGACATTAATACCAGGGATAAGCCTCCCTGGCACCAAGGGATTACTACCAAGCACCAACCAGCAAAGCAACTGGAAAAAGACCTTGACCAAAAGGGAGAATGGGTAAAGACAAATGAGTTTATATGGCTAAGAAACTTCAAAGTGAGTCAGGAAGTCATTCCAGAGGTTATGCTTGCACATGTTTCAGCAGGATCTCATTGACTGCCAAAGTAAATATTGCCTCAGAAAGTGGGATGCCTGAGGGTTCTGGAGACATCCAGACACTATAGGCAGGGCAGAGAGCTCAGGAGTTTGGCACCCTGCCAGTGGGCCCTACTTTGAAATTTATGCTCCCCAGTGTGACAGAGTTGGAATCAGTTGTGGTTTCCCTACACATGGCTCTTCTGCCTCTTCTATTTGAACCTATAGTTAGTACTAGAGTTAGTAGGTGTATGTCCAAGAGAGTTAAATCTTTGAGCTGTCCATATGCCAACTGGGCCCTGAATCTCAACAGAGTTGCAACAATTACTCTTCAGTTCATTGAACTCAACCAGGACAAGTAACAAAGAGATGATGATAGACAATGATCATCCCAAGAAACAGAGAGAGTTTGCAGCTGCAAGCAAGATTGTCCCATCCATCTGCCCCATGGGATCTCAGCTCCCTTTCTATTAGAGATGGATTAGGCACCACCATCCCAGAATCCTCAGTTTTGGGGAATGAATGATGGACTAGAGTAGACTTACTGATATTCTACTATAGACTTATTGTGATTCTAGCAATGGAAGAACTTTTATCATTGATGTAGAGGCAGTGGCCACTGGAGGTTCTGAGGGCAGAAAGAGGGAAAAATAGGTGTAATATCGAGGCATTTTCAGGACTTGGGAATTGTCCTCAATGACTTTGCAATAACAGATACAGACCATTATGTATCTTTTCATAACATACAAAATTGTGCAGAAAGAGTGTAAACTACAAGTAAACTATAATCCACGCTTAGTGGCAATGCTCCAAAATGTGTTCATCAATTTTAACAAACATACCACACTAATGAAGGATGTTATTGATGAGGGAAAATGTAGGAAGGGTAGTGAGTGGGGCATATGGGAATCTCCTATATTTTTTTATGTAACATGTATGTAATCTAAGTATCTTTTTTAAAAATTTAAAAATTATATATTTTTTAAAAAGTCATTTCCACATTTTTGGTATTTGCAAAAGTAGTACCCCACTCCTGGTACCAAAATTTGTTTTAGTGTACAAGGCTGCTCAAAGGAAATATCATGAAGTGGGTTAGGTTTAAACAATGGGGATTTATTTGCTCAGGGTTTTGAAATGGGAAAATATCCTATTCAAGGCATCATCAAAGTGATCACCAAGGCAATGCTTTCTTCCGAAAGACTGGCTGCCGTTGACCCTTGGCTCTTCTATCACATGGCAAGGAACATGGCAGCATCTGTTATTCCCTCCTTTCTCTTCCTGGTTTCATTGACTTCAGCTTCTTGCTTCCATGGCTTTTTTGTCATGTCTGAATTTATTCTGTATATAAAGTACTGTAGTATTGGATTAAGAACCATCCTGACTGAGGTGGGACTCACCTTAACTGAAGTAACATTATCATAGGTCCTACTTGCAATGGATTCTCACCCACAGTTATGCATTAGATTTAAGAATGTGCTTTTCTGGGGTACATACAGCTTCAAACCACTACATATCTAGAACCTAGAAAGAAAACAACTGTTTACTTAACATCTCCACTTGGAAGTTTAATAGTCATAACACTTAACCTATCCAAATCCAAATTTTTATTGTCTCTTTTTTACTGATAATCCCCCAATTGGTAAATGGTCTTGCTATTCATCCAATTGCTTAAGATAAAAACCCAGGACTCTTCTTTTATTTTCTCTTCTTCCCTAAGACTCCACATACACATCACAAGCAAGTTTTTTCCCCCAATACTCAGCATTTCAGCCCTAGCTCAATCCTTTCACATCACTTGTCTAGATTACTTTGTTAGCCTCATAATTAATTTCACTGTTTTATGCTTACTCTCCTGCATTCTGTTCTCCAATATGTTACCAGACTGACAGTTTCAAAAAGTAAATAGAGCTTTATCACTCTCCTACTCAAAATTCTCCAATGACTTCCCATGACACTCAGAATAAATTTCAAAATCTGTGCCATAGCCTACAAAGCCCTTCATGATCTCTACTGCTTATCTTTATGAGTTCATCTCTCATATCCTCTTCTTTTTTCATTTCATTTCTTTTTTTTTCTTTTTTTATATAATAAACTTTATTTTTAAAGAAGTTTTAGAGCACAGAAAAGTTATATTAAAAATAGAGGGGTTTCCCATATACTCTGCCCTCTATCTCTCTCACATTTTCCCCTATGAATAACATCTTACATTAATATAGTACATTTGTTACAATTGATGAAAAAATATTGAAGCATTGCTACTTACGAAGGTCTATAATTTACATTATGGTTTACACTTTGCAAAACCATATTTTAGGTTTTGACAAAATGTATAATGGCCTGTATCTGTCATTGCAATATCATTCAGAACAATTCCATTGCCCTAAAATGGCCCATGTTACACTTATTCCACCCTCTCCCACCCTCAGAAATTCTAGTAACTACTATCTTTTCATCAATTTTACAAGTTTCCGTAACTACAATAATAATGTCTACTTTGGTCCATGGTTGCATACCCCCTTATGTTTTTTCATTCCTTGATATTGATGATTTGGGGGTGCTGATATCCACTCCGCTTCAAATTGAGAGGGGGCTTAGATCTTAAGGGTCAGATGGAAGGAACTGTTTTGCTTGCTGTTATAGATACTCTTTCTTTTTTGGTATGGGGTTTGTCCATCACCATCTTTTTGATAGCTGTCCAGGGTGAGTCTGATATGCTGGAGTTACTTGTTCTACTCCAGTCACACTGGCCTAAAGTTTTTCTCCCATTACTTCATATGGTTTGGCCCCTCACTTCATTTAGATCTCTGCTCAAATATTATTTCTTCAGAAAGACTTTCTCTGACAGCTGTATTAAAATCAGTAAATTCCTCTCTTATTTTCTCTCTTTTTACCCTGCATGACTTTTCCTCATCACACTTACACTATCTGAAATGGTATTAAATACATGTTTGGTATTAAATACATGTTTGGTATTAAATACATGTTTGATCCTTTTTACATCTCCCAATACAATATCAGTTTAGTGAGTACAGGGGTCTTGTCTCTCCAATTTATATTTGTATCCCAGAGCCTAGAACAGGTTCTATTCGTTGACAACTGAAAAAAAAATAAAAAGAGCTAAATGATGGATTGGTTAATATGAAAAGATAAACTAGCAGAGAACATTGCACATAGCAAGTTTTAATTCAACTGTACTGAATTTAATATTTGATTTATGTTTTGAATATTCCTCAATATACATTTTTTGAAGATCAACATGAGTTGAAATGTCTATCAAAGACTTTACTCTACAAGTGTAAGTCATTTCAGTTCAAACACTCATGCATTGCTTATGTATTTCACATTTTATAATTATTTAATCCATCTAGATTACACACACACACATTTAATTTTCCAAGCATATGGGAATGCTTTACTGGGCAACAAATTTTAGGAGAACATTGGCTGTAGCTCCTTATGATGAAGAAATGTTTATTTCTAACTTTATAGATAAATATATTATTGAAAATCAGTTATGGAGGAATATATCTATATAGTAAATGTGTATTATTGTGAAATAATTCAATATCTATTGATATATATTAATGCAGAATAATGCAATACAGCAATTGTATAACTTTAAATATAGCTAATTATTTTATCTTAAATATAGCCAATTGCATTATTTTGAAATTATGTCTTTTTTGGTATGCAGTTCATTCTACTTACTTTCCCCTTTCAAGCTTTATTTTGTATACATATTTACAATGAAAAGGAAATGATATAATGATCAAAAATTACAAAGACCTAAAACAACACTAAAAAAAATGAATAAATCTTTTCAGACTGAAGAGCAGGTAGTGCCAATAATGTCACTGTTATAAAACAAGCTCATTCAAAATTTTCTTTTAATGGATTACTCTAGAATGAGATAAAAAAATAATACACTGAATGTGTAAGGTGGAAAATTCTTATCAAACCCAGTTAAGTTCCCCCTTTCCATTAAAAAATGTGCTATTGACAAGTTCTTATTTTTTTCTTGCCTCTGCCATAAAAAGACTGAAGAAAATGAAGTTTGGGCCAGGGACAAATACCGTCTCCTCCAAGTAGCAAATATTGATGGATCCACATTCATTTTAGTTTGCTAAAGGCTGACAATGCAATATACCAGAAATGGGTTGACTGTTATAATCGGGATTTATTTGGGGTAAAATCTTCCAGTTCTGAGGCTGTGAAAATGTCCAAATAAAGGACTCATCAAAGATGCTGTCTTACCAAAGTCAGTTGCTGGATCCTGAACTCCTGCCAAGTGTCATGGCAAATTGGTGGGTCTACCAATCTCTCTGTGCCATCTCTTTCTGGTTCACCTTCTCTTTTGGCTTTGAGCTGCTTTATGGGCTTAGTCTCTTGGGAGCCTTGTTGCTCAGTTTCTCTGCTGATTCCAGCCTCTCAATAGTTTCTCCTTCTGCAGCTGCCGGTGATCCTGGATTCCTCTCTTTCCTGACAGGGTAGAATGGCAACTCTCTTTCTCTGTGTCTCTCTGCATGTTTCTATTGTTTATATAAGAACCCAACAAGAAGGCCAAGACCCACCCTGGGTCAGGCCTCACTGACATACTCCAATCCAAGGCCCTAAAACAATCTAATCAAAAGTTATCTTAACAAAGGGTCCCTTTCGTGAATCTAATGCAATCAAGGGTCCCACACCCACAGAAAGGGATTAGTTGTAAGAATATGATCTTTTCTGGGGTTCACAGAAGCTTCAAACTGTCACAGGTAAAGTCCACTTAATTCAGACAGTTTACCCTAACCCAGTAATCTGACCTCCCTAGCCAGTTCTTGATTGCAGTCCCTTCTCTCCACATCCTAGGGTATCACCGAGCAACTTAAGTTTTTCTATTGTAAATAAATTATGGAAATTAGAGAAAGAATACTACAATGAACCAAATAAGTATAAAATAAGAGTTGCCTGTGCCTTAACTGGTGGGTAAAGGCAGTTTGCTTGATGCCAAGAGTTTCTTTCATGTGGAAACTGGACTAACAATATAGATTTGAGAGTTGTCAGCATTTAAGTGGTAGTGGAAGTCATGTTTCTGAATGGCAAGGAAAGATGCATAAATTAAAAAGGGAAGACAAAGAAGGCAAACATTTAGGCTTGGCATTTGAAAAGAAAACACAGACAGGACTAGTCTAGGTACCCAAATATTTACATACAAATGGACACTAAATGTGTCAACCCTGAAGTGCTAATACTGTGTTGAGAGGAAATTCTTCATAACTCTTTCAAGTTTCTGCACATATTATGAGCAGAGGAGCTAACTGGCATTGTTTAGTATATCCCCATTTTTTTATTGTGGTGAAATTCTCATAACAAAGTTAACTGTTTTAAAGTGTACAGTTCACTGGTATTTAGTACATTCACAATGTTGTGCAACCATCACATCTATCTAACTAGTTCCAAAACAATTCATCACTCCCAAAGGGCTAAATGTGTTTTCCCCTTGTATTTGAGTATCTCATAGTGTGTGTGTTTTAGTTAAAGAAGTTGTAGGTTTAAAGAAAAATCAAGCAGAAAGTACAGAATTCCCATATAGAACACTCTCACACACACAGTATTCCCTATTATTAACACTTTGCTTTAATGTAGTATTTTTGCCACAGTTGAAACTATGTTATTATAGTTATATTAATTATAATACATAGTTTATAATAGGGTTCATTGTTTGTGTTATACAGTTCTGTGTTGTTTTTTTTTGTTTGTTTTTTTTAAGTTTATTCTCGTAATATACAACTAAAATATCCCATTTAACCATTTTCAAATATACAATTCTGTGGTGTATATTACATCAATTTTGTGGTACATCCATTACCAACTCTCCCATCCCCCCAAACAGAAACTCTGTACCAATTAAGCATTAACTCTCCATTCCCTTCCTGCAACTTGACCCCTGAGTCAATGAATTTTCATATTCCCATAATATATAAATGAGATCATGTATTTGTACAATTGAATCTGGCTTATTTCACTCACCGTAATGTTTTCAAGTTTCATCCATGCTGTAGCATGTTTCAGAACTTCATTCCTTTGTATGGTTGAATAATAGCCCATTGTATGCTGTGATGGTTAAGTTCATGTGTCACCTTGGCTAGGTTATGGTCCAGTAGTTTGGTCAAGGAAGTACTGGCCTAATTGTTACTATGAGAATATTTTGTGAACTAAAATCATTAGTCAATTTATCATCTGTGGTTGATTAAATCTGCAATCAACAAAGAAAATTGCCTTCAGCAATGAGAGAAATCTCATCCAATCAGTTGAAGGCCTAAAAGGGAGAACTGTTGATTTCAGCAGTCAGAAAGAAAAATCTCCATCTCTACTTTAGCCAGCCAGCTTCTCCTGTGTAATTCATAAAAACTTTCATCAGAGTTCCCAACTGTAGCCTGCCCTACAGAATTTGGACTTGCCAATCCCCATGGCCAGGTGAGCCAACTCCTGTAATAAATCTATTTATATTTAATATATCCTGTTGGTTCTGTTTATCTGGAGAAGCACAACAAATACATATGCCTATATAGCATTTTGTTTATCTATTCAACAGTTGATGTACACATGGGTTGCTTCCATGTTTTGACAATAACACCACTATGAAGATTAATGTGAAAATATCTGTATGAATCCTTGCTTTCAATTCTTTTGGGTGTATACCTAGAAATGTGATTGCCAGGTCACATGGTAGTTCTATACTTAGCTTTCTGAAGCAATGCCAAGCTGTTTTCCAGAATGGCTTGACCACTTTACATTCCCACCAACAATGAATGAGTGTTCTTGTTTCTCAGCAACCTCTCCAACACTTGTGTTTTGTTTGTTTGTTTGTTTGTTTGTTTTAACAGTAGACCATCTAGTGGTATGAAATGATATATCATTACAGTTTTGATTAGCATGTCCCTAATGGCTAATTTTATGGAGCATCTTTACATGTGATTATATGCCTGCTTTCAATTGGGTTGTTTGTCTTTTTGTTGTTACGTTGTAGGATTTCTTTATATATTCTAGATATTAAACCCTTATCAGATATATGGTTTCCAAATATTTTCTCCCATTCTTTCATGGTAAAGTCCTTGGGTACACAACAGTTTTTAATTTTGATGAAATTCAATTTATCTATTTTTTGTTAATTCCCTAATTGGCTTTTTACTTCGACAGTCTTTTCAAAGATGTTTGTATAGAGAACAGCCTTGGAAGACAGTGTATCTTTTGGAGCAGAGGCCAGGTTTGCTTGCTTTTCAGTATAATAAAGATAATATGTCCCTCCAGAAAAGAGGCAAGTGTTTTTACTGCCTGTTTTAAAATATCCAGTTTCCCCAAAACTCAAGATTACTCAGCTATGGCGCCTATTGACTCCGCTGTGGCATCTACTTGCTTACATTTGTTTTTACCTATGTAAAACTTAGAGGACAAGTTGAACTGATGCAAATGTGATACTCATAATATTTGCTGTGCTCTAATTCAGAAGGTCCTCTGTCTGTTACCTGGGAGTCTCATGCTATTAATAGTAAAAGAAACTGTCTCTAGCTAATTAAAGGAGTCAAAGGGATCAAGTGCTTTTTAGAAGTATAGTAGAGACTTCATAGAATTAAAGAGTTTAGCAGCCAAATTTCACGAAAGACAGGTCCAGGGAACTGAAAACCTGGGGCCCTGAATACTCACTTTCTGATTCTTCCAGGGCATCAACCTGCACGTTTAATCAGCCGTTCCATACCTTCCATGTTTTAATAATCAAATTCCTGGAAGAAAGCGTGTTATTATCTTGGGTCACATATCCCTTCCCCATGGTGAGAGGAAGTGGGGCCATATAATTGGCAACTCCATCAGATAAAGTGAAAAGAGGAAATCTATAAATAAATAAATAAATAAATACTTCCTTGAAAAAGCAAAGAGTTTTCTCACCTGAAAAAAAATCCAATTTTCTCTTAGGAGCATAGTAAATAGCACATAAATTATAATATTCCTTTTTCTTTTCTTTTTTTTTTTTTTTGGCCAATAATCAAGTGCCAAAAATTTAGCAGAATATTTGTAACTATATAAAATTTAAAGCCATACAAATTGGCTGTAGTCTTGGCCTTCTGCCTTGAAATTTTTTCTTTGAAATAAAATTTAAGTCAATAGTATCCTTTGTATGTTTGAAATAAACAAATACTATACAGACACCCAACATGCTCCACTATTTTACTCCTTATGGCTTTGTATCTGGCTTTCCTTTTACTTATAAGTCTCCTCTTAAACTTGTCAACCAGGAAGTTTCAATTCATCTTTTAGATCTAGGCAAACTTAATCACCCTGCCCTTTGTGCTACTGTAGTCCTTTCACTGACCTGTAGAATACAACCTATTTTAACATTACTTACATTTCTTTGTTTAAATGTCTAAATCTGCTAGTAGACTGACATTTCTTTGAATAGGTCTATGTCTTATTTATTAGTGTATCATCAATATCTACTCTGGTTGCTGATACTTCAAAAGAGTTAAGTAAAGGCCTATTAATAAAATGAGTTAATAAATGGATAAGTAGATTAAAAATGAATTGGAGGTTGTATGGAAAAAAAGGAGATCCTTATACCTTTTTTCTGGAAGGTGGTTCAACCGTTTCCATTCGGGTTTATGTTTTCAGATCTCTTCCCATTAATTTTCAACTTTCTCTGCACTATTTTCTAAGACACTAATCTTTACCTGCTCATCACAATTGAATTCTGAGTTTAATATTCAATTCCACTTGAGAAACTGAGTCAGATTTTCATTTTAAAATCCAATTTCTTCCATATTTCTAATACTGAGGTGCTGGTCATATAGCTTCCACAGTGCTACCTAAGGGAAATTATGGTTCTTACTACTTTCATGGCCACATAGCTCATCTAACTAGTTACCAGCTAACCTAGACTTTCTTTCAACCCACTGTGGTATTCCCAATACAGTTGTAAGATTTCCTTTCATTATAATAAATGTTAAACCATAGGGTAGAAGAAGTAATATCTCTTCCCAAATTGCATAAGTTTAGGCAAAATTCAGGTCACTTGTTTTTTTATGAAAAACAGAAAATGCTTAATTTTCCCCTGAGAGCTTAATAAGCAGAACAGTGAGGTATATAAGTTTTGGAGATTTCAGAACACACTAATATCCATAAACCACCTTACTCCCTATTAATATCTTCTAAGCAATCTTCCCTGAAGTTTTGTTTGAAAGTACTTTTGCGGATGCTAAATAATGTGCTATTTTCTTGCTTTAGTTGCTTTCTTTGTTAGGTTCAAGAAAAAAAATCATCTGCTACAATGTCACCTCTCTTTCGGGACTTATAAAGAGAAAATTGTTTTCTTCTTTGTTTGCTTTTTATTAATACTTGGAACACTGTCTCTTGCTAATTGAGTCAGTTCACCTGTGACAAAGGCAAGTTGTGTTATAGTTAGGATAATACAAGTTTGTCAGCAAGGTCAAGGTCACTCACAGAATGCTCTTTTCCAGGGCAAAATTGCTGATGTTCCAGCATATTCTTAATTGTTGAATTCTAGCAGGTGAGCATAAGCAAATAGCTCCATTTACCCAAGAAGGAGAAAAAGTTGACGGGGTGTGGAGATGTGACAATTACTATTTCTGTAACCTTCTAAGTAACCAGACTCTGTATAGCATAATTAATCCATTATACATGATACATCTCTTCCATGTCAGAATCATATGGCTTGAATCGTCTTGTGCATTTTTAGACAGTTCTAGGTTGCTCCTTTACCTAGGCTCACTGAGAGCAAGTAATTGGATGTATCAGAAAAAAGAATCAAATAAAAATATAATGACATGGTTTTATTTTTCCTGATGCTAAAGCAAATACCATTGTATGAGTCAAATTTATCAACAGAAACAGAACCAACAGAGATATATGTAAATATTATGAGATTTTTATAAGAATTTTTTTCATATGATTGTGGGAATGGACAAGTCCAAATTCCATAGGGCAGGCCACAAGCTGGGAACTCTGATGAAGGTTTTTTATGAATTCCCCAGTAGAAGCTTGTTGACTGCAGTAGAGGTAAAATTCTCACTTCTGACTGCTGAAATCATAACTTCTCCTTTTAAGGCCTTCAATTGATTGGATGAAACTTCTCTCATTTTTGAAAGTAAACTCCTCGGTTGAATGAAATGTAATCAGCCATAGATGCAGTCAATTTGCTGATGATTTAAGTCCATGAAATGTCCTCATAGTAACAATCTGGCCAGTGCTTGCTTGACCAAACAACTGGACACTATAACCTGGCCAAGCTGACACATGAAATTAAACATTACAAACATATGATGAGTTGGCTTAAAAATGGGAATTTATTGGCTTATGGTTTCAGAAGTTAAAGGATTGTTTCCTCCCAGGATCGGTATCTTCTGGCTGCCTGGCAATTTTGAACTTCCTTGGCTTTCCTGCCACATGGCAATGCATATGGGGGTGTCTTCTTTCTCTTCTGCATTGCACTGGCTTTAGCTTCTGGTTGCTCCTGAACTTTCTGTCTCTATGGCCTTCTCTATAAGGTCTCCAGTAATAGGATTAAGACCCATCCTGATTCACTTGGGCCACACTTTAACTTCAGTGACCCAGAGGAATGGATTAAGACTAAGAACATAACTCTACGCTACCATTGCCACAATAACTTTTAACGGTAAAGGTGCTTTCACAGATACCCTGTCGCATTCTCTGTGTGTCTATTCCTAGACTTACCTTAACTGAAAGTGAACTTCTAAAGCACCTACCTGTGCCACATACTTATTCACTATTAACAATAATATTTCAAACGTACTATGATTCCTGACGCATGAGAAGAATTTGGTAAACCATTAATTGAATGAATGAAGAAATGGATAAATATATGAATTAAGAAACAAGTGAATGAATGGGTTTAAGAGTCTTTTTCCCTTTAACAAGTCAACAAATTGTTTTTTGTTAGTTTTCAGGGAATAATCATTTCTTATATTTCTGTAAAACTTAGAAAACACACTTTTTATTTTTTTAATGTTCTTTTTAATTTTTAATTTTTTAAAATTATTTTTATTTCTTTTTAAAGAAGCTTTATATTACATAAATGTTACATAAAAAATATAAGGGACTCCCATATGCCCCACTCCCTCCCCCTCCAACACTTTCTCACATTAACAACATCTTTGGTTAGTGTGGTACATTGTTACAATTGATGAACACATACTGAAACATTGCTGCTAACCATGAACTAAAGTTTGCATTATAGTTTATACTCTGCCCTGCACAATTTTTCAGGTTATGATAAAATATACAATGGCCTATATCCATCACTGCAATGTCATGCAGGACAATTCCAATGTCCCGAAAATGCCCCCACATTACACCTATTCTTTCCTCTCCCATCTTTCAGAACCTCCGGTGGCCACTGCCTTTATATCAATGATAAGAGTTCTTCCACTGCTAGAATAATAATAAGTCTATAGTAGAATAATAATAAGTCTACTTTAGCCCATTGTTCATTCCCCAATCTTGATGTTTTGGGGATGGTGATGCCCACTCTGCTTCTAACTGAGAGAGAACTTAGATCCCATGGGGCAGATGGATGGAATTATCTTGTTTGCAGTTGCAGACACTCTCTGTTCCTTAGGATGGGCATTGTCCATCATCATCTCCTTGTTAGTTGTCCTGGATGAGTCCAATGATCTGGAGAGTAGGCATTACAACTCTGGTGAAATTCAGGGCTGAATTGTCACATGGACAGACCAAAGATTTATG
>JAQZBX010065366.1:0-16322 GCA_029593785.1 Cabassous unicinctus | reverse complement strand
TTTTTTGGAGAGCTTTTAAATTATGAATTAAAGTTTTTAAATGGTTTTAGGACTGTTGAAGTAGTCTTATAAATTGTCAGATTTATGTGTGTAAAGTTATTCATAGCATTCCCTTTTTATTCTTTATTCAGAATCTGTAATGATATGCCCTAATTCATTCCTGATGTTGGTGATTTTTGTCATCTCTCTTTTTATCCTTGTCATTCTTCGTAGAAGTTTATCTATTTTATTGATTCTTTTGAAAAAACAGCTTTTTGCATCATTGATTTTCTCCATTATTTTCCTGTTTTGAGTGTTGTTGCTTTCTCCTTTTTATTATATCCTTTCTTCTGCTTGCTTTGGGTTTATTTTGCTCTTGTTTTTCTAGTTTCTTGAGATAAGAAATTAAATTATTGATTTGAGACCTTTCCTCTTTTCTAATATAAACTTAGAACTGTAAATTTCCCTCTCAGCACTGCTTTTGCTGTGTCCCATATATTTTTATATGCTGTATTTTCATTTTCATTTAGTTCTGTGATTTTAAATTTTCTCTTGCATTATTTAAGTGGTTGGTTTCTAAGTGTATGGAGATTTTCCTGTTATCTTTCTGTTATTGATTTGTGGCTTGATTCCATTATGGTCAAAGATTATATTCTGTATGGTTTCAGTTCTTTAAATTTGTTGAGGTTTGTTTTATGGCCCAGGATACAATCTATCTTGGTGAATGTTCAGTGGGCACTTGACCAAAAAAAATGTATTCTGTTGTAAAGTATTCTATATATGTCAATTGGATCTTTTTTTTTTTTTTAGGATTTATTTATTTATTTATTTATCCCCCCCTTGCTGCTTGTGTTTGCTGTGTTCATTTGCTGTGTGTTTTTTCTGTGTCTGCTTATCTCCCCCTTGCTGTGAGGTCCCGCTGCATCAGCCCACTGCGCCGCGCGGGCCGGCCTGCCCTCACAAGGAGGCCCCGGGCAGCGAACCTGGGGCCTCCCATATGGTAAACGGGAGCTCTATCGATCGAGCCACACCTGCTTCCCTGTCAATTGGGTCTTGTTGATTGATTGGGTTGTTAACTTCTATATCTTTGCTGATATTCTGTCTAATAACTATCCATTGCTGAGAGTAGGTGTTGAAGTTTCCAATTACAATTGTGACTTGGCTATGTCTCTCATTTCATCTCTGTCAGTTTTGTCTTCTTGTATTTTGAGGCTCTATTGTTTGGTGCATTCACATTTAGAATTGTTGTATGGTCCCATTGGAGTGATCGTTTTATTTTGCAATTTCTTTGTCTTTGGTAATTTTCTTTGCTCTGAAGTCTGTTTATCTGAAATTAATAAAGCCACTTTTTAAAAAATTAACATTTGTATGGTATATTTTCTTCCATCCTTTTATTTTCAGTCTACCTATTGTCTTCGTATTTGAAGTGAGTTTTTTTTACAGACAGCTTATTGTTGGATCATGGTTTTTTGGAGGTACTGAGGATTAAACCTCGACCTCATACATGCAAAGCGGGAACTCAACCACTGAGCTATACCTACTCCCCTATGGTTTTTCCTTTAATCTACTCTGCCAATCTCTGTTAATTGGTATATATTTGGACCATTTACAATAAAGATCAATATTGCTCTGTTAGGGCTTAAGTCTGCCATTTTATTACTTGTTTTCTGTTTGCTTCTTCTGTTTCTCTTTTCTTACTTTCCTATGGGTTATGTGAACTTTTTTTTAAAGATTCCATTTTGATTTATTTATAGTGCTTTTGAGTATATCACTTTGTATAGTTTTCTTAGGTGTTGCTCCAGATATCACAATATTCATACATAACCAAGTCTAATGATGTAGATGTTTTGCCAATTTGAGTGAAGCGTACAAACTTTTTTCCATTTAGGTCTCTTTGCCCACCCCACTTTTTAAATATAATTGTCTTAGGTACTTTTTCTACATATATTGAATGCCACATCAGATGGTGTTTTAATTTTTGCTTCAACCACCAAATATAATTTAAGAAACTCATGACAGGTAATATAGTCTATTGTATTTACCACCCACCCTTTTATTTTTTTTGCACGTTCTGATGTTCTTTCCTTTCTGAAGTTCCAAGCCTTCTTCTTTTGATCTTTCCTTTCTGTTTAGAAAACTTCCTTTAGCCATTCTTTAAGGGTAGTTTGCTAGCAACAAGTTCTCTTAGTTTTCCTTCATCTGAGAATTTCTTTATTTACTCTTAATTCCTGAAGGATATTTTCATTGGATATAGAATTCGTGGTTGACAATTCTCTTCTTTCAGACCTTGAAAATGTGCCACTTCCTTCTGGCCTTCATAGTTTCTAGTTAGATATCTGCTGTAATTTTAATTGTTTTTCTTGGACTGCTTTCAGTGCCTTGCCTGGGATATATGGGAGACAATAAGAAGGAAACCCAGGGGGCTTACCAATCTTTTCTTATTCCTCAAGTACCAAGGCCCTTAGGGTTTATCTGCCGCCTTCTTTCTAACTTTTAGTCTTCCTATGTTTGTTGTGTTGTGTCCAGGGTTTTTGGTTATAAGAGGCAGGGCTTGGGAGGAATGGGGCTACTCCATCTTGGTTGAACTGGAAGTCCATATGCTTGTCTTCTGTCAGCCTTACTGAATTATTAGTCCTAGTAGTTCTTCATTGTATTATCTTGAATGATACATACAGTCATATCTTACACAAAATTACATTTTCATCTCTTCCTTTCTTGTATCTCTACCTTTTATTTGTTTTTATCTATTTTCTATTTTTAAACATCATAATGTATATCTTTTCACTTTGCCTGTATAAAATGAGATATCTACTTTTTCTTCTACTTCCCTGTTTCAAAATTCCTTACTTCTATATACAATCTTTCTAAGTCTCCATTTTTATGTGACTATCCATAGCTTTCATTTTTTTATATGATCTGCCTCCACCTCCTGCTTTCCCCCTGCTCCACTTACAGAAGACATAGTAGCCTCTCTGCTTTTCCTTCAACACACCGTGCATGCTCCTGTCTCAGGCCTTTGCATTTGTTGTTCCTTTTTCTCAAGTTGCTTTTCTCCCCAGATATTTGTGCAGCACATTTTCTCACCTTCTAAAAGGTTTTTACTCAAATGTCACCTTCTCAGTAAGATCTTCCCTGACCACCCCACTAAAGGTTGTTTGTTTTATTTCTTATTTATTTGTACCAGGTAATACTTTTTCATATGATTTAAAATTCAAATGTTACCAAAGGGTTTGTGTTGATAAATTTTCCTCCCACTCCCATACTCTGCCACCCCATTCCTTTGTCAGTTTCTTGGCTCTCCTTTCAGAGATATTCTTGTATGGCTTTCTAAGAAGTTGATATCAAATTGTACTGTGGGACAGACAATTTTACAGTTACGTCTTTCTAGAACAGTTCTTATTTCCTTTTCTGTGTACTGCTCGACCCTCCTCAGTAGCAGTGTTAGCTGTTTTTTAGTGAATGCTAATATCATGAGAGCTGCTTAAGGAGTGATATAATGAATTATTATTTGGCCCATGTCCTTAAACTTCAAAATCTATGTGATTTTATCCACACATAAATTAACACAGGGTTTTAAAATGTCAAGATAATGCATATGAAATGTCACAGAACATTGAAGAGTTCATTGTTGAATGAGGTGTAGATAACAAATACTGTGGAAATTAATTTATCAAAGGAGAGAATGAGTACCTTTACCAGAGAAAGCTTCATGGAAAGGGAAGAAAACATTGTCTTTAGAAAGTCTGAGAAAAGTATAGAAGGAGTAGAGTATATTCTACCTTATGTGTGTGCACCAAGATAATGTTTGAGTAGTAATATCCTACTAGGAACATATTTTTATGCCATGGGATTTGCAAAAATGAATAACAAAGTCTTGGTCCTGAAGAAGAGAGACTATATATAACAAAGTGAGTGAAAGGAAGTGCTATAAAGAGGTATCAAATTCAGTGGGGATTCGGAGATAAACTATAGGCAGTTCGGAAAATCAAGAAAATGTTTAGGGAAGCGGGTGTGGCTCAGTGGATGGAGCCCCCATTTACCATATGGGAGGCCCGGGTTCCCTTCCCGGCGCCTCCTTGTGGGGGCGGGCCAGCTCGCGCGGCGCCATGGGCTGGTGCGGCGGGACCTCACAGCAAGGGGGAGATGGGCAGACACAGAGAAGACACGCAGCGGGTGGACGCAGCTGCACAAGCAGCAAGGGGGGGCGGATAAATAAATAAAATAAATAAATCTTTAAAAAAAGAAAATGTTTATAGGGAAAGTCATGCCTAAGGTGGAGCTTGAAAGATAAATAAGGGATTTTAATAGGCAGAAAAGGCTAACACAGTGAAAGACTCTAGTATAGTCATTGGCTAACTATGGCCCACAGCCTGGCTGCCTGTTTTTGTAAATAAAATTTTATTGGAACACAGCATGCTCATTCATTTATGTATTATCTATGGCTGCCTTTGTGCTGCAGTGGCAGAGCTAAGAAGTTGAGACAGAGACCATATGAACCAGAAAACCTAAAATATTTACTGTCTGACTCTTTACAGAAAGTTTGCTGATCCTTGCAAGTAGATAGGATGTACTTCATTTGATAACTATTGAAAAAATGAAAATAAGAGATTTATTTTAGTTGGCAGGGTGCTGGGGTTAGTAATGGAAGGGTGGGTGGTTAAAGAGGAAGAGGTTAGCCGTGAAGGAGTACAATAGGAAGGACATTATTAGTAGAGAGGTGATGAGAGCCACTGAAGCCTGAGAAAATAGCTCAATAAAGCACAGAGGTGGATTGTCCTTAATCATGGTTTTTTATATTTTCCTTACTAGCCAAGAAGGATCAGGAAGGTGGAGAAGAAAAGAAATCTGTGCAAAAGAAAAAAGTAAAAGAGTTGAAGGTGTTGGATTCAAAGACGGCCCAGAATCTCTGTGAGTAACTCTGTAATTTCTCCTTGAAATGTAAAGGAGCTCTTCTAAGAACTTAATTCTGGTCCAGAATCCCTCAAGATGAAAAACTTACATTTGTTGCATTCCTGCTGTATGCTAGGCATTGCACAGTGAAATTCCAATCTTTGATTTAGTTTCATAGCAATGAAACAAAGGCTAAGATTTTCAAGAATTTTCCTAATCGTTTAGCGAGTAAGAGACAGATCTAGGATTTGAACCTCAGGCTTTCTTATTTCAATTACTATTTCCATTGTATTCACAGAATATCTACTACAAATGTGGTTGCCACTGTAAGTTTCCTTTTTTCTCACGTTCTTATAAACACTTCCTTTAAATGCAGACACTGGCTTGACTTCAATTAAATCTAAATAACTTTGAGGTTTAGAATAAATTATGTAAATCTTGTACTTCTCAAAGTAGGATCAGTATCTCCAGAGTGTTCTGTTCTGAATTTCCTACTTATGCTCATAACTCTGGTGGCAAGAACTTTCAGATCATAAATTCCACACCAAAGTTGATATAGGTAGTGCTTATTTGATAACCAGGGTAAAAGTTCATTTTTTTGTTCATTTCAACTGTTGATACCTACTTTATGCTGAGTACTATATATTTTTCAATAAATATTTTAGGCTCTGTTAAATGCCAAGCTCTATTAGGCACATGCTAGTCATGTATTTTAGAGATTAAAGGTTATATATTCCATAAAATACACTCACAATCCTGTGACATGGTTATTGTTACCATTTTTCCAAATGAGAAAACTAAAGTGCAGGTGTTGTGACTTGGCCAAGGTCACATAACTAATAAGTAACTGTAGCCTTAAGTAAGTCAGCAATATAAAGACACTGCAAGCCTTTACATTATTCCTGGCTGTACAATCTTAGAGCATTGTCAACAAATATTAATAAATAGCATCTCTGGTTAAGTCTTATTATGAAGGTAATAGTAAATAGTAAAAAAGTAATGTGAGACTTTATTTTCTAAACAGTTCCTCTAAACAGGAACAGGGAACAGTTCCTCTTCCCAAGATTATCTCTTGGAACATAAAGCATGAGTAATTGTTATTTTAGGAAATGATACAAGAGAAATCATGGGGGGGTAGTACATTGTTATTTCTTGTTGAGCGATATAAATATGGAAAACAGAATTCAGAAAGAGAATTGAGATTAGTTTAGGGTTGGATGGTCTGGGAGATAGCATTTAGTGACTCAGCAATTATTAAGTGCCTCTTACCTGCCAGAGATGCAAAGCTGAGTAAGACATAGTCCCTATTCTCATGTACTATGTGTCTGGTGGAGACAGAAATGTAAATAATGATAATAGCATCACGTGCTACATGCTGTGATGGAAGTATGCTGGATTGTTTACGGGAGCACTAGGAAAGGGGGCATCTAAATCAAATAGGGGGGTCATTTTGGAGGAGGCAGATCCTAGAAGACTTTCTAAAGAAGGTACAGCTTGACCTAAGTTGAAAGGACTTACTAAGAATGAATTAAGTGAAGGATGAGATCCTTCACTTCATTTCTGTTTCAGGCAAGGGAATCAGCGTGTATGAAGTCACAGAGGCATGAGATAACATTGTGTAGGTCAGGGACTGCAAGTAGTTGTATCCAGCTGAGTAAAGGCCATATGTAGGGGAGTGGTAGGAGAAGAAGCTTTCAAGAAGTAGATATGGGCTAGTTCATAAAAAATTTTGTAGGCTTGGTCTAAGATGTATATATTTTATCCTGAAACCTGTGGCAGTTATTGAAAGAGACTTTAATCAGGAAAGTGAGCAATATGTGGTTTTTAGAAAGGCTACTTTGGCAGTGATTTTGAGGCTGGAGTGCTGGTATCTGGGGAAACTCTAGGCAGAGAGACCACTTATGTTATTGCTTTAAATCAAGTGAGAAGTGACCAGGGTCTGAATAGTGAGAATGAAAAAGAAGGTAGAAGTTAGTAATAAAATAGGATTAGTGGAACTTGGTGATCAATTGAGGGATAAAAAGAAAGTGTTTCTTGGGTTTAGATTACTATGGAGAGTGGTATCATTTACTGAAAAAATCCAGCAAGAGCAATGTATTATTCAGGCAAAGGGGTGCTGATGCAAAGTACCGGAAATCTGTTGGCTTTTATAAAGGGTATTTATTTGGGGTAAAAGCTTACGGTTGCAAGGCCATTGAGTCCAACTCAAGGTATCATAAGAAGTACTTCCTCACCCAAAGTCTGTTGCCACTTGTTGAAGCAAGATGGTGGGCGATGTCTGTTAGGGTTCAGCCTTCCTCTCTTAAGGATCTATGGTCCCCGCTCCTTCTGATCTCAGCTCTAGGCTGGCATACGGCTCATCTCTTCCTGGGGCTCGTTTCTTTCCAGGCTCACCTGCTCTGTTCTCTTCACAAGGTCATCTATAAACTATCAGACGAGTGGCTCATCTCTCTTCCCAGGGCCTCTGCTGTGTCTATGGAGCTGTCTCTCTTCCTCTGTGTATCTACTTCTGTGTTCTTAACTGAGCATCCATTTATATAGCCCAGCAAGGGCGCGGGGACTCAAACTGAATTACACTCTATTGACATGGTCAAATCAAGTAAGTGTAAAGCCTTTACATTTAAATCAATCAAAGGGTATCGTGCCCAGAGGAACAGACCAGTTTACAAACATAACAATATCTCTTTTTGGAATTCAAAATTAATATCAAACTGTCACAAGCAGGTTCTCTCTGGTTTGTTTGTTTGTTTGTTTGTTTGTTTGTTTTTGGAGAGGAGTGGTGGGTAGTAGACACAGGTAAGAGATGGCAGGGTGGTGGGTAGAAATAATTAATTTGGGGGTAGAATTTTGGATACTGGTGGGACTCCTCCAAAAGAATGGATCATAATGGGTATAGACATCAGGAGGGAGTTCTAGGTTGGAGATACAGATTTAGGATATAGTATATGAGTGATAGTTGAAGCCATGCATTTGCCTTGAAGGGCACTAACATTTAAGGGGCAAGTAGAGAAAGGGGAGACCTCAGAGGAAGCTGCAAAGGAATGCCCAGAGAAAATATCACATAGTCCCAAGACGAGTAAATAGTCAACAATGTCAAATAAAGACAAAGATCAAGTAAAATCAGGGCAGGGCAAGTATCCTTTGGATCTGGCATTAGGAAAGTCAATAGCCTAAGCAAGAATAATTTCAGTGTAGTACAGTGGTTAAGACCAAAGGCTCTGGAATCAGTTCTGTATTTAAATTCTGGCTCTAACATTTACTATCAGTGTGACCTTGGATTGGCAGCTTAACTTCTATAAGTATTAGTTCCTTTTTTGTAAAATGGGGCTAATGATACCAACTTATAGGGATATTATGAACAGAGTTAAATCTGATCATACGTGTACATAGCTTATTGTGTTTAAGGTACTGTGTCTTACATGAAGATATGGTCAATAAATGGTTGTTGTTTATTCATCAGCTTTGTGGGGAAGGAATCCACATATTTTGGGTTGAAGAATAAATGAGGGGGGCGGATGTGGCTTAAATGGTTGGGCGTCCGTCTGCCATATGGAGGGACCTGGGTTCGATCCCTGGGGCCTCCCGGTAAAGTAAAAATATATATATAGAAGGCACATAGGCTGCCAGGCTGTGTGCCAGTGAGCCGCCAGGCCCCGGGAGCCATGCAGCAAGATGATGATGTAAAAAGGAGAGAGACAAGACGAGATGCTCCGAAAGCTCCAAAAACCAGGAGCCGAGGTGGCGTAGATGGCTAGAACACCTCTCTCCTACATCGGAGGTCTTCAGGCTCGAATCCTGGTGAAGACTGGAGGAGGAGGATGAGAAGAGATGAAACAGACACAGAGAATTGCCCAGCGAATGGACACAAAACAGCAAATGGGGAAGGGGGCGTTTAAAATGGATCAAGTAAATAAATAAATCTTTAAAAAAAAAAGGAATAAATGAGGGCTGTGTAAGTGAGAGAATAAACCATTGGACTTTTTAAAATGCTGTAAAGTGAAGGAAAAAGAGGAGAAGGGAATTAGGGTCAGGACGGGTTTTATGTATTTTTTTAAGATAGGAGAAATTTGATTATGTATATATGCTGATAAAAAAGGTCAGTAATTAAAGCCATCTTTCCTATTGAAACACAAGGAAAAGATGAGTCCATGGGTGTAGTTGCTGATAAGCTTACTGATGTCTTGGCACAAGCTTTCTTCTAGGTGATCCCAAAATAGTCCTTACCCAACACTTCTCTAATCTGGCTATAGCTGAGGGTCCCCAATGCTGACAAGTATGTGGGTGTAAGAAAAAGCTGAACAAGTAATTTCACCATAGCTTCATTTTTCGCAATGAAGGACAGCAGGGTCTTCTTAGAACAAATGGGAAAGTGGTGGACAATTGGGAGAAAGGGGATATTTTGAGGAGCTGCTAAGAGGGGTGGGAGAGAGTAGACTAGGGACACATAGAGTAGGATGAAAGTCTGTTGTATATAGACAGAAAAGATAAAAGACTTACTGTGTGAGCAAAGGCACCGAATCATGGTGTTTTTGGAATGTGGTGCATGGAACACCGTGGCAGATTTGACATAAATATGTGGATTAATGAGAGAGAATGCTTATCAGAGGTTTCTGAGAGTGACTTTTGAAGAACCCTTTTAGGCAGATTTATTTAGCATAGGTTTGTTGGATGGGTTGAAAGAGGAAGAGACTGACAAAAACATATCTTTATATCTTATTTTCTGGCAGCAATATTTTTGGGTTCCTTCCGCATGCCCTATCAAGAGATTAAGACTGTCATCCTGGAGGTGAATGAGGCTGTTCTGACTGAGTCTATGATCCAGGTAAGGATTGAGGTGGTTCTGCCAGAGCTGGCTGTACACTAGCCTCATCGTCTCTCTACTGAGACGCTGAGGGTCTTCCTCCGGCATTGTCGATTTAGAGAATGCTTTGGAGACGCTCTCTGTTTCTCAGTGGTCAGGTTATTTCTGACATATTTTTAAAAGTCCTGCCGTTTCACTAGCTGTCTCTACTCCTCCCGCCCATGTTTCCCTTTCATTGGTCCTTGGGCAAAGTGTGAAACTGACAAGAGAGTAAGAGTTGTTTAGGCTCAAGTCATCAGCTCATCTCCCTCAAACTGAGACAATCCCTTCTTTTTCAGAACCTCATTAAGCAAATGCCAGAGCCAGAACAGTTAAAAATGCTTTCTGAACTGAAGGATGAATATGATGACCTGGCTGAATCAGAGCAGTTTGGCGTGGTGGTGAGTGAGTCCTGTGGCAAGGGGCTCTTCTCTCACTTTCTCCTTGCCTTTTGTCTCTTTTGAACCTGTCTTCATCTTCTCTTTTTTGGAACTCTGATCCTCCTATAGGAGGCTCAAGCCTGGGTCTTTTTCTTAGTGCCCTTCCCCCACCCCACCCCCAATTGGCTGTAATGGAACTGCTTTTCTCCCTCACCAGATGGGCACTGTGCCTCGCCTGCGGCCTCGGCTGAACGCCATCCTCTTCAAACTACAATTCAGTGAGCAAGTGGAGAATATCAAACCAGAGATTGTTTCTGTGACTGCTGCATGTGAGGAGTTACGCAAGAGTGAGAGCTTCTCTAGCCTCCTGGAGATTACCTTGCTTGTGGGAAACTATATGAATGCTGGCTCCAGGAATGCTGGTGCTTTTGGCTTCAATATCAGCTTCCTCTGTAAGGTGAGCCTGGGTGGTAGAACAAGACGGCAGAAGGAAAGGCTGCTGGCTTCCATGAGCCCAGAGTGGCAAATTGTTATTGGCCTCAGGTGATCTTGGGTGTGTCAGGACTAATAATTTCTCATCTTACCCTTAAGCTTCGAGATACCAAGTCCACAGATCAGAAGATGACATTGTTGCACTTCTTGGCTGAGTTGTGTGAGAAAGACTATCCTGATGTCCTCAAGTTTCCAGATGAGCTTGCCCATGTGGAGAAAGCCAGCCGAGGTGGGGCAGATTGGGGTGAAGCTAGAAGGTGGTTCAGGGCCCCAAAAGGGGAGGGAAAAAAAACATCATCTAGGTTTTAGGTCACTTTCAGTTCAGACTCTTTTAAGTGGAAATGGGAGAGGATGTAGGCATAGTGTCTAAGCCAAAAGGGAGTATAAGGCTGAAGAGTGGTTGCCATGTGTAGAAATGGGAAGCACTGATTCCTTGAACACCAAAAACAGCTGGAAGAAAGGCAGGTGTTTCTAATCTGGGTCAGCAGTCTTTGCTTTTCTCATTCAGAAAGCAAAGACTGGTTTCATAAAAATTATCCTAGAACTGGGCAAACAAAAAACATCATTCAGGAGAAATGGGAGCAGGTTTCTGCCCTGCCCTTATATATATCTGCTTTATGTCTTCCTTTCTCCCAATCCCTGTTCTCTAAAATAAATGAGACCTCCTAGGGGATTTCATAGATTTTTGTTAATTTGAATGAAGCTTCTCTTTTCTTCTTAGTACTGTGTACCTCGTGGAAGCAGGAGGTTCAACTCTCAAATAATTTATAGTCTCACTGGAAAGATGAAAGCTTATATGTGTGAAGCAACTAGACAATAGTACATAAGAGAAATAAAATAATTGAATGTATGTGTAGACTGAGCTGTGACCTGGAGGAGTGGAAGGGAAGCTAAGGAGTCCTGAGGCTAGAATTAGTAAACTCTTGCTGTCTGTTTTTGTATTTCCTTTAGTTTCCGCCGAGAACTTGCAAAAGAACCTAGATCAAATGAAAAAACAAATTTCTGATGTGGAACGTGATGTTCAGAATTTCCCAGCTGCCACAGATGAGAAAGACAAGTTTGTTGAAAAAATGACTATATCCTTTCTTGATATGAAGAAACTACCCATAAGAAGGGAAAGAGAACTTGTGGAGGGACAACAGAATAGATCTGGTGATATATAATTTTTCCCTCTTGAAAAAACTTTTTAAAAAATTAAAACATAGTTCTTGAAAGCATTTTCATTGTTGGGGCAAGAGAAGCAAACCATGCAGATAAAATAAAATCTCCCTTGACCCTCTTGTCTCCACTATACACATACATAAACTCATGCTCTGCCTCCCCTTCCCAAAAGTAACCATTGCCATTAGACTTCTTTCTGATTTGCACTTCATAAATTTATTTTAAACAAAAATTGAATTATATTGCTTTTTTTACTATACATGCATAAGAACAGCCTCTTTACTAATTGCCGCTTCCTGTTCCATAGGTGTATCATAGTTTATGGTTTACCATTTCCACTGTTTTGGATATTCAGATTGCTTCTGTTTTTTGCTATTATAGACAGTGCTGTATTGAACCTCCTTCTCCATACCAATACACATCTGTTTGAGTATTTGTCTGGTCCAGAGAAGTAGGTCTCCTTCTCGGTCTTGGTCCTTTACTCCTTGGATTTACAGCTTTGTGAAGGATGCACAGGAACAGTATAACAAGCTGCGGATGATGCACTCTAACATGGAGACCCTCTATAAAGACCTTGGCGAATACTTCCTCTTTGACCCCAAGAAGTTGTCTGTGGAAGAATTCTTTATAGACCTACACAACTTTAGGAATATGTTTTTGGTGAGCAAGATATAACCTGCTGCCTGAATTTTGTGTGGACACTTCTTACTCTCCACTGGGTTCCTGTTTGTTGGTGGTGGGTGTGGGTACACATGGGTTTATACATGCCCATGTATTCTTTTTGTTTTCCCCCACAGCAAGCAGTCAAGGAGAATCAGAAGCGGCGAGAGACAGAGGAAAAGATGCGGCGAGCAAAACTAGCCAAGGAGAAGGCAGAAAAGGAGCGGTTGGAAAAGCAGCAGAAGAGAGAGCAACTCATAGACATGAATGCAGGTAAGAAGCGAAGAAAAAGGGCGAACAGGTGGAGACAGGAACATTTAGACGGCTTCTCTGTCTAGAATGTAAAGGCAGAGAGAATAGCTCCTGTCTGAGCTCAACTTTTGGCATATGGTTTTTGGCAGTCTCCTACCTCTAGGATCCTAATGCTGGACTTTAACTACAACTCAGTTACATGCACACTCCAATTTTCCATGCAAAAATCTTCTCTCTTTCTTTTGCTGCTGCTTGCATTATGTCTCATTTCCCCAGTGATTTTAGTATTGCTGTAACATGTACTGCTTCATTCTGCCTGACCAAAGACTCCTCTGGCCTGTTATACCCTTCACTAAATCTTTTGCTCTTTTACCCAAAAGGTTTTTCTTTGCTCTTCCCTCCTTTTAATCATGGCCTGCCCTCCTTTTCTGCTTATTTCACTAAGTACTGTGTCTGCAGTACTGTTGCACAGTTGTCAGATTGTAATGGATTGAACTCCTGGAAGGCAGTGGGAAGCTGGCCATCCTCTCCTTTCTCCAGCAGAATCTCCTATTTCATTACCAGAAACATGTCTTTGTTGAAACATATGGCCTCAATTACTGGCCCTCTGTTTCCTGTCTCTGCTTCTTTCCTGCTGCTGATTCCCTGCCCCCTCTTTGACTGCTCTCTCTGTGGCAAAGTAGCAGAAATACAGCACATTTTGCTCATGGCACTGAGCTGATGCCGCCCTTCCCTGAACCTGAGGGGCCACAAGCCCTCTGCAAATTGAAGGGGTTCTCAGGAACGCCAAGTCTGGCAAGAATCAGAACACTTTGCTGAGCTCAAAAAGCCAGGGCTGCTCTGACATCTCTTGCTCCCACGGTCTTTTCTTTGGCAACTCCTGTTGTGGTCTCAGTTATATACCAGGGACCTGGGTCTGAAGGAAGGAGCAAGAACAGCCCAACATATTATTTCTGTCTTTTCTTTATACTTTTCATGGAAGCATTTTACCTAGTTGTATATAATCCAGAAACTTTGATCTAGTAATGCTATTAAAACCCACACTAAGTATCTTTCACCTTCCTCTATTCTCCCCAAGCCTCTAGGATTTGTACTATCAAGGACACTACGGGGAAAGAATGGAGGGAGTCTTTTGAAGTGTGGGGTATGAGGGCTGCACCCGTCAACAGGTGGCGTAGTGAACCTTGCCCCAGTCTCCAGGGTAAGCGAGGTTGGAATGTAGGTCAGCTGCTCTGTTGTTGTTCAGCCAGCAGGTGGCGCCAGGAGCAGTGAGCCCAGCCTGAAGCTGGCAGCCCTCAGGCTCTTAGGGATTTCACAGTTTCAGATTTCACCACCCTGAGCTGTTGCCATGGAAACCAAGCCTGGCCGGAACAGGGATTCTACATTAACTCTTTGTATTCCGGCCAGAATGTTCCTCCTGTATGCACAGCTGGCTTCTGGAACATGCAGCCACTGACAGTAGTTCTTAGGTGAAATATACTCATTATCAATGATCTCTCTCATCTTTCCTCAGCTCTGCTCTGAGATGTGAACTGGGCTTTCCAGGAGAGGTTTACATAAATTGAAGTGAAACACTAGGAAAAAAAGGGAGTGATGATAGTTCCTTATTTCCTTAATTAATTTTATAATCCTAGTCTCTGAATTCATCCTTGTCTTGAAATTGGGCAGTTCTGCAATTGTGCATAGTAGTCCTGATTGGAGTAAGGAGGGGAAGGGAGCACTGGGCCATGCAGAAAAATATCCCAAGGTTGGCACTGGATAGTAGGCAGTAAAATTTTATTTCTACCATTTTTTAAACAGACACAAGTAAACACAGCCTCTGAGATTTGAGGTTGAGCCCTCTTTCCTACTCTTAGCTGCCAGTCACTGTGGGTGAGGAGAAGCCAAGCAATGACTATGCATTCTCTTTGGGGTTTGACACTTGCCAGACTGCTTGGGCCAAGAAGTTTACATCTCCATCTTTATTCATGACAGAGGGCGATGAGACAGGTGTGATGGACAGCCTTCTGGAAGCCCTGCAGTCAGGTGCAGCATTCCGTCGGAAGAGAGGACCCCGTCAGGGTAAGTAAGCAACTAGAGCCCATCCTGGGTGTGGAAGGCGGTGAAGCCCCTCTGCTCCTGGTCTTGCTAGTCTTTGGGCTGAAGAGCAGGTAATGATGCTCTAAGGGTTTAGAAACTTCCCCCACAGTAATCTCTGCATCTAGAGTAGATTATCTAGACCTCTTCCTCTTAAGTTAGAAAGTGTCTACTGACTAAGAGAACTAGGATTTGAGGGACTGACAACAAATCAGTTACATTTGATTGTTCTTGCACTTCTCCCCCATTCTTGAACAAGGGGATTGTGCTGGAGGACATAAGGGATTTGGTAGGTGTTTGTGTGTGTGAGCAAAAACTAGTCTAAATACGAAACTGTACACCAGATATAGGAAGTTCAATGAAAAACTTCCTATATCTGGTGTACTCTTAGAAATTCACAAACAGAAGAGATATACATAGAGAGAGCTAATAATAGAAAGTATAAGATCCTATAGTAAGAAGGCTAGGCATCATCATCCCTAGTTGTTAGAATGTAAAGGAGCATCCAGTTGAAGGATTGTGCTATGTCTGAGAACTACCTTTTCTTTGGGAGCTGTTAGCCTCCACTGTCCTTGCCTTTCTCCACTCCCCATGACCACCCCCTGCAATTCCCTCTCCCAACCTTTAGAAGATATAAGGTGTATTACATTGTACTAGAGCCTTTAAGAGGAATTTTGGAGATAGGACAGATGATCCAGGCATTAGTATGGGGAAAAATCAATGGATAAGTTTCCTTTAAATGAAATATATAGTGGCCAGGGGGCTGGTCCACAAGGAGATATATCCAAGGCTACCCCTCAGGTGGGGTTCAACTGCACCATTGAGTCTGATGAAGGCCCTTTGAGGCTAAGTGTGATGGCTTCTTTCCAAGTTGAAGGGTGGGAGTTACAGAAAAGGCATCATGAAGCCTCAGAGTTTCTTGCTGTACGTGTAAAGGAGTTAAAGCAATGTTCCCTATTCCCCATCTGGTGAACTCTGTAGGCCTGTTTTATATGAGCCTTAGCTTGAAGTTAGTATAGACAAAAGGAATTGTGCTGCTTGCTTTGACCAGTGCTTAGCTATTGATTGACCCAATGGTATGTATCTGTAGGGCTTATAGTACCTGTCACAGCCTGGTAAGGACCTTAGGGTCCAGGGTGTAGAGCATTCTAACCTACATAAACTCAGTTACCTGGCCCAATTGCTGCCACAGATCACTGTGAGTTTCCTTTGTAATGTTTGGTTACCTGATTCTATCCATACTCTGACTATCCAGAGGGGAAATCCCTTCTGAAGGCTCTTCTAGATGACTAGAACCTTCCCTAAACAGAAGAATCCCTACTCATGACTGTTACTCATTTTCTGTTATCTCTGATTATAGGCTTTCTAGATGAGAGGAGATATGGGTTATGATGGGCTAAGAACTTTCTGGGATAGAACGTTTAGTCTTATAGATGGCTGCAGAAAAAAGACATTGTTTCCTACCCACTATGTGAGATGATGTAGCCTTACATTAAGCATTTCTAGTCAAATGAAAGTATGCTGCATCTTTTTTCCCCTACTCTTTCAGCTCAGTGCCAACCAGCATCAGACTCTGGTGGGGAATTCCCTTT